>JAFEME010000034.1:0-104528 GCA_018831755.1 Niveomyces coronatus | reverse complement strand
GAGTAAACGAGGTGGAAAAAAAATTCAAAAAAAAAATTATTTGTTGTTAAAAAAAAAAAAGACAAGTACTCACCAGACATCCTGCTTCTGGCCCGATACGCGCGCCGCGGGCTTGAGCTTCCCGGAGAGACTCATGGTCGTTGTGCTCAGGGCGCGACCGATGCCGAGCGATACCGGCAGAGATGACGTGACGAAAGGCCTGCAAACGCGAATATGAGACCGAAGCAATGAGGCAGCGGCAAGCATTCGAGCGAGCGACCCCAGGAGACTGATCGCGAGGCAACAATATTAAATACAAAAGTAGAAACAACAAAAAAAAAAAAACGCAAAAGCTCCGAAGCTATCTGAGTGAGCAAGGCGTTCGGCTTGGTCTGTTGTATTCGTCTCCCTGGTAATTCCGATATCGTTGATTGGCTGCCCGTGCCTGTCTCACTAATTTTCGATGGATTTGGCGGGGAAGAGAGATATCTGCAGGCTGTATCTGGTATGACGGCAGACGCCAAGAATCGGGTAGCCACTGGCTGGCTGGCTGGCTTGCTGGCTTTGCCTGTATCCGAATGACTGACTATCCGGAAAACTACCGACTGCCATGCAAAAGAAAGCGTGATGATGAGGGATGATACATATGTCGCCTTGTCAATTGTGGATGTCGACTTGCCTCCCGACGACACCGTCCTGCCCAATCATGTCACGACTTCAAAGAAAACACGGGCTGCTGCACTCCCAAGCACAAATTTAAAAAAAAAAAAAGACGGCCGTGTCCCCCCACTGGAAACAAGTTCAATTCCTTCTACCTGACCTATGGTATCATTATCGTCTTCAGAGGCATTTCTTACTACTTGCTCGTGTGACAAGTCCCTCTCAAGCGACGGCTTCGTCACCGCCTCCGGCAGTTGCAACGTCAAGTACGGTATATCAGCGCTCATTTCTTCTCTACAACGCGAGCAAAAGCCAACAGTTTACATAGACCAACACAATTCGGGGCCGCCTGGGCCGGTGATTGCGAACCAGAATAGCCCTATTAATACTCCTCAGAATATTCTTCAATCAAGCCCCCAGAACGTGCCATAGACCCAATACTCTTCACGTCTTGAATTCAATTGACCCAGGCGCCGTGTCATCACTACCACCCATGAGTAGCCATTGCTTCAGCAACCCAATTCACCGAAAACGCCTTTGAAAAAACAATAAAGCAGGCTTCAACCTCTGCTTCGACTGGCCTGCAACCGGAATTCAAAAAAGAATCAAAAAAAAGCAGAAGCGCAAGAAGAAACAAGAAACAAGAAACAAAAATCTGCTGAAAAAAAAAGACAAACAACAAGGAGAAAAATATCGTCTCGTCGTCAGTGTAGACTTTGCCGCTAAAGCCATTTGCCACCCTATTTAGTCCGTAGGTATGCTTTGCTGTGAAGCGCGTCGCAGATTCGACATCATCTTCTCTACAAACTCCATAGATTCTCCACCAGAAATGTCCGCAAATTCTTGTTGCAAAGTTAAATTGTCTCTGATAGCTTCGCCGTCCTCTGTATCGGCCATCGGCGTAGGCTGCTGCTTTTGCGGTGTAGTTACAGCGTGCTGTGGCGTCCGAACGAATGATGGGAGCGGTACCGGCGTTATGGATAATCTCGCCGGCTGCAGTGTTCGATCCTTCTCTACTTGACGCGCCCTTGCATCAGCGATACCAGGTGTCGGCGTAGATGACGCCAGCGCTTGTTCCAAAGGCTTTGCTACAGTATTCGAGATTGTAGCAGAAGACCCCATCGCGGCGAGAAACGCAGGAGGCAGCGGCACTGGAGATTGCTTTGCCGGGACATGGTAGGTCTTGGAAACAGGCCCGACCTTGCCTTGCACTGCCTTTGGAGACCACGGCATCCGAGCCTGCTGCTGCACAATACGACTTGCCGCCGGTAAAGTCTGAGACGTTGGCTGTGCATGTCGCACAGCATCTGCTTGAGTGTTGCAGCGCATCGGCACCGCGCCCAATTGAGCCTCATAACCATTGGCGAAACCACCACGAGGCGCATATGGCGACCGGTATCTAGTCGGTTCCCTGTTATAATTGACTTGGAAAAATTGGTAGCTCTGATAGACCGAGGGATGCACCGTCCACGCGGGCCGTGACGGCGGCACCGCACGGGACTGCGCGACCGCAGTCGCCGGCTGACTGGCTGTTTGCGAGCGCGGTAGACCTCCAGATCCGGGCACGACTGGACCTGGCTGATTGACACATTGGCCAACTGTGTCAGCGCCAACAGCAAGCGGGCGAGTTTGGCCGCCCTTGGAATGGGATGGATACATCGACGGAACACTGGGCCTTCGCTGATACTGCTGCGGCCTCGGGGCAGCTATAGGCTTCGGTGGTTTAGGGATAGTCTCCAGGAAGTTGCCTTTGGGGTTGTACCGTGGATCTGTGGAATCCGCCGTGTATTGCGCCCTGGCTTCCGTCGATGTTCGACCCAGGTAATGCCAAATTTGGTCCTGCTTAGCGAGATCGATCTTGACCTGGTCTTTGTTGGACACATCGTCTTGTAGGTGGAACTCGGCCCAAGTGTAGCCTTCTGCGAACTCGTCATGCTTGCGGGGCTTGTCATCCTCTCTTCGCTTGGCGTTGAGCCTGTTTCTGGCCTTTTCGGACGCCGGTAGTGGCAGAGCATTCGCCGATGCCTTGGGTAAGTGGTAGTCGGCCGGGTCAGGTATCAGTAGCCACTTCCACTCAATCTCCACACGCTCGCCGCTGGGGACGACATGGACAAGGAACGTTTCCTCGTCACTACGGTTTTCAACAACCATTCCAGCAAAAATCTCGCCCTTCGCATACTGGAATTGACATATTTGGCCCGAGCAGGTTCCCTTCGCCGAGGTCTGGATGCGTTCGTCGCTCTCGAGGGCGACGCCATCGAGCTTCTTATCTCGTCGTGTGCGGTGGAAACGGCAGCTGAACTCGAAAGCTTGCTCTTTATACTCGATACCGTCTTCGCCAATAACAGGAACATCTTGTTCTTCGATAAAGACCCCCGCGGCTGCGGCGCAAGAGGCGTGGTAAGCTCTGGCGCATCGCTTTTGTGAGCACTGAAAACAGGCGCCACGCTTCGAGCGGCAGAATAGACATTTTAAATCTAGCCGATCTTGGGGTATATTTTTGACATTGCACACGACCTCCTGCCCTTCCACTGTATCAATAAATGTTTCTGGGATGAAGAGCGCGCACATCCTGTGAGCCTTGCGGCCGTCATTGGTTGGCAAAACATCCATCCCGATAAAGTCGTTCGGACAGAGGCAACAAGGCGGCTCGGCCCTTGGCTTGATCCGCAAGCGAAGCTTTTTGATCCTGAGTTTTGTTCCAGTGTCACCGCCATGCTTGCGCTTCTTAGGGACTCGGATTTTGACGCCATGGCCCGGTGGAGAAGGAAGCCCGGATACATCCTCATCTTCGTCATCATCGTCCTCGTCCTCTGTCTCTTCATAGTACTCGGGCGTAGGTTCACCGCGCAGTTTACGCTCAATCTCGTAAACGTCAATCCACACGCTGTCTTGAGCTTGTGAGCACTCGCACCGTTTTGCGATTTTTCCCATGGGCAGCCACGAATCAAGAGCGAAATTGACAGCTTCCGCGCAGTTGTAGCCCAGGTTATATCCAGAATGATAACCATAAGGATAAGTCACGACGAATTCTCCGGGGAAAGATAGACATTTATTGACCCGGATGCCGTAGTGCGATTGCAGGTGCTGCGGCGAAATCAAGTATCCCTTGTGGCGCAGGAATTGACTGCAGGCTTTTGCATCCGTGGGCCAGATGTTCTTCATCGCCTTTTCAAACTTTGGCGCGTCAGCCTGTGAGATGCTGTACCACTGCTTTGGAGCACCAAAATGCAAGTAGTTGATGCTGTACAGGTCGACGTCTTCCAGATGCCACGCGAAGGTGGCTTTCCACATGCCAAGGTAAAGATATGCGGTATTGACACCGGGAATTTTTGTCCCGAGGACATCCAGAAGATTAGGTAGCTTGTTCAGATTCCATGTCTCGGTCTTGTCATCAAACAGAGTTCCCATCATGTCGGCTCCGTACAATGGAGGAGCATAGGTGAGAGTTTTCCAGTAAGCCCTCTCCAACTCCTCGCATCGCTCGGCGGTATAATCAGAGATATCCATCTTGTAGTCGAAGCCCTTGAACGCTTCTTCGTCAATGGCCACGGACCCTTCCCGGCGGCCATTCTTTCGTCGCGCCGAAACCGATTGGGTCGTCTCTTTGGCAGATTTGGCTCTCCCCATTCGTCCACCCATACGACCTGGTACGGACGTAATTTCCCTTGCCGTGGCTTTCGAGACGTCATTCTCAACTGACTGTATGATTTCAGACATGGGTCGCGCTACTTCGGTGGGCTCGGGTCTTGGTGATACAGGTGTCATCGGTCGGTCATTTGGCTCGTCGTGCCTGAGTGCATGTTTGGTTTTGTTCTTCGCGGGCCGCCCGCGACCGCGCTTCTGTGACGACTGAGTCGTCGTTTGTTTCGGGGCTGACGATTTTGTTCTCGTCGGTTTTGGTTTATTCACAGTTGCGCGTCGCTCACCTCGGCGGGCAGGAGGCTGATGCTCGCTCTGGTTACAAAGCTGCCGCCACTGAGGAAGGTTATATGATCGTCCGTGTAGGATATTGACTTGGCGGTAAGTTCCGTTGGAGCCCATTATATCCTGTTTGATGGGCTCACGGACACGAATCTGCTTGATCAGGTCGTCTGGCTTCGGCAAGGAATCTTTCCACTCCTGTGGTGGAATGATCTTGATGATACCCGAAGTCATGCCATAGGTATCAACCTTGTTCATCTTTGGCGCGAATCATGTCAGTAAAGAAAAAACATTTGAGACGCGGAGAGCGACCACTCAGAGACATCAACAGGGGGGCAACCGTACAAATCGCTTAAAGTCCTTGAATTGAGTGAATGTCGGTTTGAAAACAGGAACAGTACCAGACCAGTGATCGGGTACCACCTCGCCAACATCGTCTGGATTCTCTGCAGCGGCTTCGGCAGCCGGCCGTTCGGGCGAGACGCTGGGGTTGGTCGGGCCTGCATCAAGTACAGGTTCGTCTTCGAGTTCGCTCAACTCGGAGTCGCTCGCATCGGTTTTCAGTGCGTTGTTACTGTCGGGCGGAGAGTGTAGAAATCGAGGCGACGCAGAGCTTTGGGTATGCTTCTGGTCATTGGAGACTGCACCATCAGTAGGAGCGGGCCCTCTGTTGACGGCGACAGAGGCGCTCGCCATGGCGTCTCTATAAGATGAGATGGGGGGTGGGCGATGGATAGATGGCAAACGAGTGGCGGATCAGAGAGGATCGAGAGCGACGGAGAAATAATCAGGCTTGGCCCTCCAAGATTACCATCTGGGCGAAAGACCATAAAGATGTATTGGTGTCGGATAGTTATTTCCGAACCGAGCCGTCGTGATCTTGTTGTTGGTCAAACGTTCCGGTGCGCTGTATGTGTGTTGCTCGATCTCAGCAGCTGGGGTAGCGCAGCACCTGGTGGAAACGGCACTTGCCAGTGGAAAGCGGCCAAGTCGCCAGCCCCTGTAAATTTGCAGGCTCGTTGAACAGCTGGCTTGTCGTGATTTTTCCCGCCTTATACTAACCAGTTACAGTACAGTACAGTACTATAGCAGGTAAGCACTTTGCTAAAAGAAATATTAAAAAAAAAAAAAAAAAAAAAAAAGAGAGAGATTGGAAACCTCCAGAGAGAGCAACTCCAGCTTGAGATCTCGGAGGCAAGGTTTTCCCAGGTAGCCGGCCGTTCCATTTGGTGGCAACACCTATTGTAGCTTAGCGCAGAATCCGGTACCTACAGTACTGTGCATGCTTGCGCACGTCTCAGACTTGCGCTCCACGTGCAGCGTACCTGCTATACCGTGCCTGTAGGCTACTATAGCTTGGTACTAGGTAGACAGTTCGTGACTTTGCCAGGTAGGAGGGTTTGGGAAGTTTGCTTGCTCTCTCTCAAACGATTTCGAAGTCAAAATGGTTTCAAAGCTTGAGGATCTATCAGGCAGTCGCAAAACCGCGCCTATGCTCTGAATCATTGCTCACGACCGGCTGCGAAACTACTTTCGGCCGTCGGCAGGACGGAGACGGCATCGATGATGCTCTGCAGTCACAGGCGCAGAATCTGCGAAAATCAATGTTGATGTCATTTCTATGCAGGAGACGGCCCGTACCTGGATCAGCGTGTCGTGAATCGGCCTGCAGCCCTGCCCTAACATCCGATCGCCACCATAGCGTCACCCACCGGACCATGTGTGACATCCCTGGTTCTCACTGGCAAGCCGAACCGTCCGACTGCGCTGCAAATATCGCATGTCGGGCGCTGGCGCTAGTATACAATACAGGAAAAGGCATGCCCATTCTGGGTTGTTGAAGCTGAAGTCGGGCCAGCGTGTAACCATTTTGTTTCTTCCGCCAGGATGGTGTTGTCCAGCTCAAGTCGCCTCGACATCAAATATAGCTATATTCCGCACCGGATAGCCGGAGGCTTCCATCTTTCCGTGATGCGAGTATGTCCAGGTCAATGGCTGGTTCCGATCACTGCGGATCTGTCTCTACTCTGAGAATGGCTCATGAAAGTCATGGCGTGGGCGGCACGTGCTTTTGCGCGGACGATACAGGCCTTTACCAGCAACGTCTTCTCCAATTCAGCCGGTTGGTCGGTTGCAAAATTGCTTCTTCGCGGTCGATTCTGTGTTTCCCCGTAGTGACCACTTAACGATGTTGGCTAAGCTTCAAAGGACATATTCCGAACAAATTGTCGCCGAAAGGGGATTTGAGGATCGCGGTACCACAGGTCAGCTTTGTCTCTCAAAGGGGTCCATGTTGGCATCATAGGTGTGTATGCTGCTCCTCCCAAAGTCTTGACCCCGCATGCTGGTGTATCTTTATCGATTTATGAGCAGTCGCCCTGACCCAATGACCGTGTCTCATGCTAAAGAGCGGGAGCAACGGGCCTCATTATTTCAGACCTGAAATCGCTCATCTTTTGGTGAAAACATGGATGTTGCTGTATCCATGGCAGCTCAGGCGACGCCGCAATTGACGGTTGGGGCCTCCCGAGAACAGCCCTTCGCGTCCCTCACACGACGACCCTGTCGTCACTATCCAGTTTCTCCGCAGAGCCGCGGCAGAAACCTTGCCGACATGGTCGCCTGAATTTACGAAGACGCAAGCTGAAATAGCGTGACTCGGTGAGGAGAGCTTGCTATTGATGACGGCAAGGTATTGTTGTTTTCGTGAAACTGCCTGGAGCTGCTGCGAACCGAGATGGGCTACACTACTCGAATCAAGGCTTTGTCAGCGGGCTCCTAACCATGCCAGCACTCACGGAACGTATGCCACAATAAGCAACATATGACTACAGCCGTAATAAATTCTTGGTAGCTCTGTTGTCGACAAAGAATTACTTCGAATACATTGTTGTTATCCTCTACTGTCACCGTTACTGTTGTTGTTGAGCAAGGGGGACGTCCAAATCAATATCAGCCCTGACAAGAGCATTAGCTTCTTTCCGAACAGCCTTACACAACATGTACGTTTTTCAAAAAAGAGAAACTGAGCGAGACTGTGGTTGCGGAGCCAGAATGGATGATGAGGACTTCAACGGAGCAAAAACCAGGTTCCAGAGGGAGTCGAACCCTCGCTGGCGGAATCAGAATCCGCAGTCATGACCGTTAGACCATGGAACCTATTGAAATAGTTTACCATTTCACATGAGGCCCGGTTGTTGTCCGGACGCCGGCCGCTGCTTTATTTGTTATTAAGAAGAGGCAATATCATCTAGACTCTCTCTAGGACCGGAAAGCCGCGTCATATCTATGATGTATGATTGACTTACATGATAAATAACTCTTTGCTATTACCAAAATGCCCGATAGATTAAAGAGGCTCCCGACGGATCTGCCAGAGCTCCTCTCGGGCAATAATCGATTTGCTTTGTGTCTCATACGGTCTCGCAACGCGCATGAATAACGTGTCGCGCACGCTGAGTCTTCTAGTAGACATCACGTTTACACAATCCAGGGATAGCGCCTCTTATCCTAGTGTTTATTAAGCAATGTCAATACACGATCTAGAGTTTGGACCATTTTCAAGCAACAGTCGTAGATCAGTTAAATCTTGCTCGCTTGTGTAGGGTAGTGTGCGAGGCAACAGACCGCATTGTCAATGTTAGCCCCAGTCTAGAAGAGGCTGGTTCGAATGGCCATCAGGGTCGTCAGCCGAGCTACTAATAAATGCTACCTCTGCCAATGCAAATGCTTCTTCGACACTTATCACTAAACTATAACGATAGCACACCGGTGGCGCGACACATCACAAAGAGAACGAAAGCCTAGGAACAATCGTTCAATTATGCACCATGCTACAATATACGTCATCAAAAAATTGGCGCGGCCATTATAGCTCCCTCATATCGACAACAGCACGGATGCAGTCACCGCTCTTCATCGTCTCAAATGCATTGTTGATCTCGCCCAACTTTTTGCGATGAGTGATGAACTCGTCGACCTTGAGTTTGCCGTCGAGATAGTCGCCGACAAGGTCGCCCATCTGTGAGCGCCCCTTGATACCACCGAAAGCGCATCCCTTCCACACACGGCCGGTTACGAGCTGGAATGCTGTAAAGAGTTAGTATCGGGAGGCACACTCGCAAACAGGAGAAACGGGGGCCAACATACGCCGGGTGGAAATCTCCTGGCCGGCAGCGGCAACGCCGATGATGATGCTCTCGCCCCAGCCCTTGTGGCATGCCTCGAGAGCATCTCGCATGACGCTGACGATACCGGTGCAGTCGAATGTGTAATCGCAGCCGCCATCCGTCATCTCAATCAGCTTCTCTACGATGGTCTGATCTTTGAGGTCTTTGGGGTTGACAAAATCAGTCGCACCAAATTTCTTGGCCCATTCTGCCTTGGCGGGATTGACATCGACCACGATGATCTTGCCGGCCTTGTTGATGACGGCGCCTTGAACGACGGATAGACCGACGCAGCCGGCACCAAAGATGGCAATGTTGGAACCCTCCTCGACATTGGCCGTGACGCGCGCCGCGCCGTAACCAGTGGTGATGCCGCAGCCGAGCAGGCAGGTCCGATCCATGGGTGCGTCGGGCTGGACAGCGACCACAGAGATGTCGGCAACAACAGTGTATTGCGAAAATGTCGAGGTGCCCATAAAGTGCAGCAGATCCTTGCCCTTGCACTTGAAACGCGAGGTGCCGTCGGGCATGACACCCTTGCCTTGGGTGGCACGAATCTTGCCACACAGGTTGGTCTTGCCAGACTTGCAAAACTTGCATTCCTTGCACTCGGGGGTGCTGTTTGAGCGTCGCTGGTTAGAACTGGACTCAAGCTCGCAGATACAAGGATGGGCCCTTCTTACTAGAGGCAGACAACGTGGTCACCGGCCTTGACGTTGGTTACGCCCTCTCCTACCGACTCGACAATACCGGCACCCTCGTGTCCTAGAACGATGGGGAAAGCACCCTCGGGATCCTTGCCAGAGAGTGTGTATGCATCTGCACCACAGGTGTAAGCTGTGGCCGAAACGGCCGTGTCTTTTTCAAGCAGTATCACGAGGAACGCCTACCTGTGTGGCAAACCCCGGTGTAGTAAATCTGAACGCGAACCTCGTGGGCTTTGGGTGGCGCAACCTCGATATCTTCGATTGTGAGGTCTTTCCCGGCGTCCCAGGCGACGGCAGCCTTGCAAGTGATGGTCTTTACTCGTGTAGCGGTCAGTCGATCGCTTGCATTCTTGCTGCAGTGCCATCGTCATCGACAATGAGGGTAACAGAGGGGTCGTTTCGCAGTGAGGGGCACGCACCTTTCCCGCGGTAGACGCCATTGTGTCTTGATCTGCAGTGACAGTACGACTGTAGAAGCAGAGGTGAAAAGCGTTTCGAAAAATCAAGTATCAAGTCACAAGGGTGAAAGAAGTGCAACGACTCGAGACAGAGCTGTTTATAACACGGGTTACAGATGGGGAGAGCAGGGGCGGCGTCATGGGCCGATTCGCGCCGGCGACCACCAGCGCACGATTTCGTCCTAGCTGGGAGCTACCCCGCTGCGGAGCCGCGAGACTGGCTGCTCTACGCGATGTGAGAAGTCTGGCGCTCGGGGAAGCTGTCTCGGCCTCTGCCTGAAAGCCTCACGATAAAAGTCTAGAGCACTGTCCAAATGCCGAATAGCGAGACGAGTGCGAGAAATTGCCGTTTTTCTGATTTAATCGAGAGGGTTTCCCCGTGCAAATACAGATGGTTTGTGGCGTATTGCTCTGTCCAAAGACGAAGTAATCCGAGAACTACATTTTAACTCTTGTCGGCTTTCTACTTCGATCAGCTTTTCCCTACATAGCTTTGCTTCTCTCTTTCTTGATACTTGTAAATCGCAATGGTAGAATTAATTTGTAGTATCATGGCAACTGTTCTTCGTCTATTCCTCAACTCATAGCTGTCCACCGATCACCTGACCGCCCAAATTCCGTGAGTTCCGAGTTCCGACAACGAAGTAGTCTGATTAATTGATAAAAAAAAAAAATGTGTGATTTTTTTTTTGGCCAAGCAGCCCAGATTACGAGCTAAGGATATTTGGTAAGAAATATAATGATTATTTTTTTGCCCGTGAGATAGACACGGAGTTTGGGCTCCGTCACCCATGCTCGGGTTGTCTGTCAAAAGCCCATGCCTCGACTGGCACCGACCAACAGCTGAGGCGGCTCTGGCTGCCCCACATCCTCTGACGACAGCTTCCCAGAGCAGCCCCGCCACGGACTCTAGCCACAACCATTGCTTCATCGCGAGCCAACTTCCTCTCTCTCTCTCTCGCCAGTCTGTGCGCTATCTACCACCGTCGCACTCATATACCATGCCTGTAAGCGACCGATCCACCCTGGCTTTCCTCGCAACCACACCCATCGTCGCTGACCACGGCCGGATTTCCCCCCCTTCCCTAGGCCTACAACTCAGTCTTCAACTCGGAGCCCAGCCCGCGCCTCATCGGCAACTTCCCGCTGCTCCCGCTGCGCACAAAGGTCCGCGGCCCGGCGTACACGCTCCCGCCGAGCGGCGACGGCACGCCCGCGAGCGAGTCGCCCGACCCGGACTCGGAGAGCTACGACATCCTCGACGAGGTGCTCGCGCTCTTCCGCGCCAACACCTTCTTCCGCAACTTCGAGATCCAGGGCCCCGCCGACCGCCTGCTCATCTACGGCATATGGTTCCTCAGCGACTGCCTCACCAAGATCAAGCCCCAGGCCACCGCGCGCGAGGCCCAGAAGGAGGTCATGAACCTCGCGCTCGACCTGCACTTTGCGCTGCCGGGCGACCCGGCGTGGCCGCTGAACCAGGTATGGCAGAGTGCTGCGTCTCTATTGTCTCTGCCTATTATGGCTTGCGTTACTCGAACCAGTTGGGCTAATGAGGAGGGAAAAAAAAAATAGATGTACGAGCCGCCCCGCGACAGACAAGACGCAGAACAGCTGCGTCAGTACATGGCGCAGGTTCGTCAGGAGTTGGCCGCCCGCATACTCGCGCGCGTGTATCAGGACGACGAGAACAAGCCCAGCAAGTGGTGGCTGAGCTTCACAAAGAGAAAGTTTATGGGTAAGGCGCTGTAAAATTAGAGGATGACTTTATGAGCAATGCTGGGTAATTCATGAAATCACACCTCCTCATGTCGTTAGAGCGAAAAAAAACTTGTTTTTGCGCACGCGTGTCTATTCAAACAAATTGCCCACGGTCTACGTCTACGCCAATGCTACACACCCCACGATAAGTACATAACGCTGAATGGATATAGTCGCACTTGCCCGTCTTCCTCAACTCTCCGTCTTTCGCTTTTGATACTTTCCCCTTGCCGAGATCCGCCCTTCTGCCGGGATGGCTCTCCAACCGGTCAGCAGATAGCCCTCCGCGCCGCCCTTGCCCATCATCAGCGGATGCGTCCGCCCGGGCAGGACCTGCCACCGCTTCGCCCTGCTCGTCTGCAGCGAGACGCCGACCAGCAGCGTCGGGTTGATGGGGAACTCCGTTGAGCCCTCCCATCGCTCGAGCTCCGCGAGCGTCCTGCCCTCGGCCGCCGCCGGTGGGCTTGCTACCCACGCAGCGCGCCGCCCGATGCTGAAGCAGTCGGCCAGCTGCGCGAGCGGCTCGACCGTCGGCGAGTATATGGCGACGGGGCTGCCGCCCGCCAGCAAGGGCAGCGCGCTCTTGAGGATGGATGTGGGCTCCATGGTGCTCGCCACGGCGAGGCCGGAGAACCCGCCCGCGCGCGTGCCGTCGACAACTTGCCGCGTCCGCGCCCACCTTCGCCGCTTGCGGTGGTAGTTGCCGCGGCGGTTCGTCTTCCACGACATGAGCTCGGCATGGGGCACGTCGACCGGCCGCTCGGCGTACGTGGGGTCGTCCTCGGGTGACAGGACCTGCAGCCAGCTGATGGGCAGCAGATCGGTGTAGAGCGGGTGGTGCGGTTCCTGCGGGTTCGCGTCGTTGGCGTCGAAGCCAAAATAGCGCAAGAGTGATAGGTTTGGTTGGGAATTGGCGTGGATGAGTGTGATGGTGTTTGTGAGGGAGTAGTGAGGAGCAAGATCATCCTTGTGTGGGCGCTTGCGTGAAGGGCGCGTTGTAGTTGGAGACTTTTCGGTACCGTTGGCTTCGGCGGCTTCTTGCGGCTCGTCAAACTGAATCAGGTCTGCTTGTTCTGGTGACGGCTCATCGCCATCCTCGCGATACAAGATGCCCATTCGCTCCGCCATCGCGGCGACGAGTAGACCACCGGTGTCATCTACTGCCAGCCACCGGCCGCCGTGAGGCGTGGTCACGCCCGCGACAGGTAGCCCCCCAAAGTGCACGTCTGCCCAGCACCCGATCAAGCCTAGAGATTCCTGCCGCAACTCTAGGATCTTGCTGGCATCTTTGTCCTCCAGCAGCCACTGCGCCAGCATGGGCACGTCCAGAGGCAAGATTGAGAAGCGGCGAACGTACTTCTTCTCCTTGAGCAGCTTGTATTTGGCCAGTGAGAAAGCCGTCTTCTGGTCGATGGCGGTGTGCCTTAGCAAGAGCTTTGCGACAATTTCTCTCCCGGCTCTTGTGCCCTTTCGCTTCAGCTCTTCAATCTCCTCCGTTGTCAGCGTCTGCCTGGCCTTTTCGTCAAAGGTCTTGCGAGCTACCGCGGTGCCGTTGTCGCCACCAGTCTCATCCTCGTCTGCCAACGCAAGCTCCTCACCAACTGCAGCCGCGATGAGTGCCTCGTTCGCCTCGTCGCTTCCGCCATTTGTAGAATTTGTCTCGGCCTCGGCATCGGGAACTGCGGTCGCGGCTTCGTCCGCGGCTGTGGTATCGACTAGGGCGTCGGCGTTGAGCTCTGCACCGGGCACCACGCGCAGCCGAGAGAAATTTTCCCCTTCCCGTTTTTCTTGCACTTCGTAGGTGAGGTGATATGGGCGATCAAGTAATAAATTGCTGGGAAAGGCACCGTATTTCCCCAGACTTACAGTCCTGCATATGCGACACATGTCAGTCCGCAATACTTATAGACGCTGCATCGACCCAGACGGACAGGGTTCCTCACGTATTGGGCGTTATTTGTAAAATCCTAATATTCCCATTGGGCAGTCGCAATGCTACCCAAGCATTGGGTTGCACCGTATTTCGTGGCATGATCGAGCAGTATTATGAAAACTCGAACGAACTTATGACGGCGGGCGAAAAAGTTTCTGGCTGTGGTCTCAGTCCAGTCGGCCCCACTCCCACCTTCATGTCCTGACTGTCAGGTGTAAGTGAAGCCTAAATACTATCGGTATTGAGGGTGTACGCAATATTTATGCATGTTGTAAAACCTCTCCAAGACAAATGACGATTTGCAGGACTTGTGCTTAATAAAAACTAATAACTACTTGGATCTCAAGTCAATGTCATTACTTCATACGCCCCAAACATCCATAAGCTTCGTCCTTGATTCTGACCGTCTTAGATAATAGGGAACGTTTCCTCGATAGATCCTTTAATGCTGAGTGCCTCGCCATTCATCATGCCATGCATGTAGCACTCTCCAATAAGTATCCACCCATCGCCGGCTCGCTCACCCGCACGTCGCAGCACGTACGGTACAGTCCCTCCGTACAGGACGACCACGATGTCCCCGGGCACCATGGTGTCCGGCCCGAGAATGTAGTAGCCTTGCGCAGACACGGCGAAGCGGCGCCGCCTCGAGATGAGCGAGGCCTCGTGCGACCATTTGAAAGCGTCCCCGCCTCTATCACGGCCAAGATTGCGAATCTGCGCAGAGACTAAAGGATCGGATGGTCGCGTCGTCTTCGTCAAGTAAGCAGCGGCATGAGCAAGATAGTCCCAGGCGTTGCTCGCGGAGTGCTGACTGCCGTTATTGATACCGATGCCCGCATTGGTAAGACATTGCGCCAGCGCAAGAAATGGGGCTTCCCCAGTCGGATATAGGCTCCTATTAGACGATGATGCGGCGAGATGCACAGGACAGGTTTGTCGACATAGCCGCTGCCAGAGCGCTATCAATGGATGCATGGCATCTTCACGCTGGCCACGGATATGGAAATTATGTGCACGAATCACCCATGAGGTAGAAGCGACAGTGTCGATGTGCTTCCCGGTTATGTGCAGCGTCCGGGTCTCCTTGTCAATCTCAAGCTGTGGTTTCGTCGCCCCAGCCGCTCGATGCGGGGTGTCGGGCGAGCCAAATAGATGATGAGCCCTGTGCCGCCAGTCAGGCACCCACGAGGGGAGGAATCCCTGGCGAAACGTTGCGGTGCTTGCCTTGGCCCCGTCAGCGTTGCTGAGCAGCGAGCTCTGCCTGCTCAGGGACACGTCGCTCCCGTTGTGCGTCGCCGACAGCATGATCAGCGACTCTGCGCCCTCCAGCCCACGGACGGCCACGTCGCAGTACACATCCTCGACGGAGCGGCTGTAGTTGGCCACGAGCCCGCGCAGTGCCGGCGTCGTGGCGTGTCTGCGCAGCGAGAAGTGGCCGAGGAAGGCGAAGACGCGGTCCCGCGGGTCTTCAGCCTTCATGTGCCGCGCCCGGTGCAGCTCGTACACAAAGTTGCCGCGCCGGTGGAACTGGTTGACAAGTGCACCACCCTCGGGCTCCACGAAGCGCCGATACAGGTAGCGGATGTTGGGCGTCGCGACGGAGAAGCGCGACCGCAGGTGGTGGTACTGCTCGTTGAGCACGGCGACGACGCGGGACAACGCGTCCCAGCTGATTTCAACGTCGCCCCAGAACAGGGTCGCGGGCGTTGAGGTTCCAATCTCCTGGACGATCCATATGCGATGAAACTGCAACAGGCTCCAGAGTTAGCTTGACCGCCCTGTGGAATAATGTTGCGGGATACTTGAGGACTTACCCAGGGCAACAGAGCCATCTTGGCGAGTGGCTTCCACAGGGCAATATCTTGCTGCTGCAGATTCTCGGAATGCTGCCTATAGAAGTCCGCATGCGCATGCTCGTCGCCAAAGATAGCTTCCAGCCGCTCAATCAAGTCAAAGGCATCGCGCGCAATCTCCCGCTCATCCCGGCCCAGCCAGACGAGCACCTGCCGCGCGCTCCTGTACACCTGATTCATGAGATCAACCTGCCGGCTGCGCTCATTTATATCATCCTGATTGATGCAGACCTGATCGGCCCAGAGGCGGCGCGGGCCGTCGGTGCGCCGCATCCGCCTCAGCGCATCATGGATGCTCTGCGTGATTGGCAGCGCACGGCCATCGTCGCAGTGCAGTAGCCGGCTGCGGTTCCTGCTGCCCCATACGTACGAGACGGCCTCGAATTCCTGTCCGAGCAGAGCACTGTCGAGGGACTCCGTGCTGAGGCTGCCTCGGAGGGGCTCGTCAGGGGCGCTGGCGGCGTGGAGGGTCAGGATGCGAATGGCCCGCGCGTCGCCAAACGGCTCGTACTGGTAGCGCTGCCATGGGGACGTCTCCTGAGAAGTGAGGCTACTGTGCATAAAGAGGGCTGCCGGCGGCCTGCAAATGCGAACGTTTGCATGGGTAGAGTCTTGCCACCGTTTTTTAGGGGTCGAGGCCGCCTTGGTTCGATTTATTAGCTTGAGGCTGTTGGTCGCGCCAACGGACCTCAAGTCACGGCCATGATTGGTACGAGCCAAGACGTGACAACGAGCGTCGAGTTTCATATGCGACACTGCTCTCATCAGCCGCGTCAAGTGAGGTAATGGGGGTGCAAAAGTTTTGATCTGGCTACTGCTTCGATGCTATATTTATTTTCGTTGAACCACTTCCTGCCTGTCAGCGGCTAGAAACGCGCCACCAGACCGCATTTTGCGACCTGCAGCAGCAGCTCTCCTCACATAATTAACATCCGCATGAGGTTCACGCAGAACCGAAATATAGTCCCGAAATGGAGAGTTGGCCGCAATGCAGTCGTTCTGGCACCTACTCCGTGAGACCGAAAGGGGACGCGAGATTGTTGAAGTGAGCCGATATGCATAGCTTCTTCACCTACTTCGTGGCGGTATCGAGCCCTTATTGCGCGCTTGTTCGGCTTTGCGCCCCTTCCGAGCCTCGTTGGGCGCCGCGATTCTGGAGGGAACCAAGTCGAGTCTGCCACTGCCCATTCGCCCCAATATCGACTACTTTTTGCTTCCTCAGCCGGGCTTGTCATCGCGCTGAATATCGATCAGCCATCTTTTACCAATCCCCTGATCTCCTCGTGGACTACCTCTATAATAGTACGTGCCACGATTATTACACGCTCTCAAATAGCTAACAAGGCATACTAGAAGCATAGGTTTTCCGTAGACAAGACACTGCATGGGTCACACGACATGTGGTGCAAGACACCTAGCCAGGTACAGTATTATAAGAGGATCTGTGATGGGATGGAGATGATGCCAGGAGGACGATACAGGCAGCAACTGCCAGCCACTTTAACAGGTATGCAAAGTCATCCCGTCGGGTGCCGTGATACTTGACAGGCTGCGCCGCTTCTCGACACGCTAACGTCATTAGGCAAATTCTATAAGCATCGCCTCCATCAGACGATATTATTGCTGCTAGGGTATGTTGGCAATGAAAACATCAGCACTCAGAGAGCGCACTTTGATGCCTTCTTCTTTAGCGTAACAACAACAACAACAACAACAACAACAACAACAACAACAACAACAACAAAAATCAACAGCCCTTATAGAAGGCCTTCAAAGTCACAACCATGGAGATAGAACCAAACTGCGTCATTAATCCTGACAGCTTCGACAAATACGCTGACGAGGAACGCTGCCGAATTTCCCGAGATAGAGTTCAAGACTTCCTGAATCGAGGTCTTATGAGCCAAGGTAAAAGTCTGGAGTAATATGGCGTCTGACTCCATTCTAATTCGGTCCAGTTGCTGTCTATCAGCGTTACACAGAAGTTCTATCTGAAAATATCACAAGTCTCAAGCGGCTCGACCAGCCTGCCGTCGTAGAAGACATTAGACAGTCATTCCGTCGACTATGCAACCCAGACGACGGGTGTGAGTCATGACTCATCATGGCGGATATCTCTGAATTCAAGGCTGACACGAGACGCAGATCTCTCCGAGACGATGTTCAAGCGCCTCGTTGCAGAAAGACTCTCTGAATTCGGGGTCAATGAGTCCTCAAAAGCGCCTGCACTGCTCTTCGAAGTCTGCAACTCACATGCATTCTTCCCCTTTCCGGCCGTCGAAAGCGGCTTAGAGCAGGGCAGAATCGACGAGGATAGTTTCGTGCGCGCGGTTTGCTTACTGGCGTTGCGTCCCTCACAAGCGCGCGCCTTTACACCTATCAGTCTCAGGCGCCGCCACTATTCAGGATCCTTGGGCCCCTATAGCGGACGGTTCATTGCCCTCCGAGGCGGGGACGCAAGCGACTTCCGCAGACGATTATTTCGGAGCCTTGCTCTGCCTTCCGGCTCTAGTACCGGCACCAACCACGACACGACAATAGTCGTCCCGCGGTTCGTGTGGATCGACGACGGAGAAGATTCCGATTCTGGGTGTGAACTCGACCAACAGTTACTTATGACAGAGGACGAGAGCGAGCTATCGATCGACATTGTAGATGTTCTGTCCCAGTGCCCCCCTGAAGTTATGCATATGACTGCAAACCCGCTTCGCGAAAGCTATCGTATTGTTCTGCCTTCACTACCACAGCGGACTGGCGACTTATCTACGCTTTTAATCCGCGGGATAGAGCTTGTGTCTTTCTTGAAGCTGGTCCACCGAGTAATGGGGGGAAATTCGGAGAGTTTAGAGGAGGCGATCAGAGGGCTAGCCGATGAGGAGGAGATTGGGTGGAAGAGATTCGACTCTGCGTTGTCGGAACAATCTGTAGGTTGATCCGGACTGATTTATGGGAAACTTGTTTCTTAGCTAATATGTATCGCAGGAATATGTTGCAGACGGCCTCTCGAAAATCTTTAGCATCTTTTTCACCACCTAGGTTTAGTACCTAACTAGGAGTCGGGCGAACGATAGGAGCTGACGTTAACGCCCTCTCTGCTTTACTTCACCTTGCTCTATCGTGAAGTCGCGAGTAGTCCAAGCCTGCTTAAAACTTTAGTATTACAAGGTTTCTAAGCTAAGCTTTCAACTCGAGCTAGAATTATCAAGCTCACCTATAGTACAAACAATATCAGTATAGAAACTACTTCTTGTATATTCAGCTCAGTAGATGATTACAAAAAAAAAGGAGAAATTTTATATGCCGATAAAAAAAACATACAACAGCCGGTGTTCGCTGGTCGTCACCGACCCAACTACTAATCTGCCGGTCAATAGCTTAACTTATGCGGAGCAAACGGGACGCGGTGTTCTCTATTGCCTATGGTCGTATGTGCTTGGTCAGGTAAAATTTAAATATATATACTAATTTTGAGAAATATCAACCCCTTTTTTAAGGTAACATTGGTACGCGTCTAGGCTTCTTTTGATTGCAAAACATTCGCGCTCCTCCATTGCTCCGTGCGCAGTCACACTGCCTTAATGCGGAGAGACCATCTCAGCCTTGACACCTAAGTCGCTATTTATATTTTGTCAACATTGACTTGGCTAAACATATACATGAAGCCGCATATGGCTTGTGTCTACGCTCTATGGAGGACTGTGGGCTCCATGATCCGACGGGGCTCGTCCCACTAGAGCGTACAGTTGATGAAAACACTGACAATGTTGCCAATGGTGTTGGTTTCGAGGGGAATGACAGGAAACTCGAGCGTCAGGCGCGTTATTGCTTGAAATGCTGTCCACGAGACTTGGATGCAGCATATAAACCCACCGAACCTGTCACTCTTGCTCTTATTATTGATGACGCCAACGGTAATCGTGGGAAGCAAGCCGGACTTGGCTAGCAATTAGATTCTGCGTAGCATCATTTGTGGTTTGAGAAGAATCGAGACTCCTTGCCCACGTCGAAGTCGGACAGGTCAAGAACAAAGCCGCCCATCCCAGCATAGAAGCTATGAACTATGAAAGAAGATGTCATAAGTGGGCAATTCTAGATGCATGCAAGATGAGCTTGAAGTGCTTTTGACAATATATCATCCATCATACACACTAAGCGGCTAAGCGCCCATGCTGTTTCAAAGTGACGAGTTGATCCCATGGTCCGTGGTTACAAGATTAACGGGTGGCAGGTTCACAGGCCGCTTCAGCTCATATTTACTCGAGACATTACTGATTTCTTGTGACTGACTATCAGCCAATAGAAGAAACCTAACTCAGAGTATAGAAAGTGGGATGGACCGAGGAAAAATAGTCATAGACGACAGATAACTTGCAAGCGCCGAGGAGAGGCTACCTCGAGGCGGCCACTTGACGGCAAGATTAGGCGCGGGGGGGAGGGGAGAGGTAGGCGGTAATGCACAGACATTGATACATACATGACCCATCTGTAACTAGTGGTTCATGCATAAACTGAGCATGGTATAGTCGCATAGTATATTGTGTCTGTCAATGCAAGGTAACACTTCTGGTGTTCTTTCTGTTCTTCCCCCCCTTTCCTCCCTCTCCCTATACCCTCGCTGAAAGATCGGCGTGGCCCGCAGCCTGACCCTACTCAACAGACCTTACCTCAAATAACTTGAGGCGCGCATGGAGAGCCCATCCATCCGATGGCTATGAAGCGTCTTGATTGGCGATACAGCGGGCGCTTATAACGCCTGCGAGGGGGGTGGGGATAGTCAAACTCCTCAGACCATCGCCTTTCAAAGGCATGGTTTTTTTTTACTTGTTCGTTTCGGGGTTGTGTTATTTTCTTTGAGCGTCTGTTACTCACTACTCTCTCTATTCATAATTCTCCGAACACATAGTAAAGCGTCTTCATCATAGCTTGGGTTTCGGAAGCTGTTGCCGAGCTGTTCATCATGTCGCTAAGAGTCAAAACTTCGGCGTTCGCCCGACCAGAGTCGTCATCTGATGTTGCTACTGTACCCCGGTATAGGCGTCCAGCCTGGCTCACAACGCCACGACTGCTATTTTTCCACGAGATCCCCTCCTGGCAGCAGGACAACGAGCACCTCCTGTCAGGATACAGGCACGTACCCAAATGCCAAATGTGCCCAGAGCCAAGTATCTCAGCTAACAAGGGGAATGGGAAAAAACGTTCCAGGCCAACATCGGGCTCGGTGTGGGCATCGTTGGCCTCTATGCTCTACTTGAATAACCAGACTGTCAATACATTTTCACATCTGATTGGTGCTGTGGTCTTTCTTCTACTTCCATTCTACTTTGCTCGGACGATATTGCCATTACAGCGCAATGCCCGGATAGAGGATACAATCGTCGTGTCCATCTACTGTGTCGGCGTCGCCGTCTGCTTTCTGTTCTCAGCAATGTACGTGTGACAAAGCGGCCGAGCCCCAATGACTACTGACGGGGACAAAGCTTTCATCTGCTTTGGAACCACAGCGCCCATGTCTCGGGCTTCTGCAACAAGCTCGACTATGTCGGTATCCTCATTCTCATGTGGGCAGCCGGCATTCCGACGATTTATTATGGTTTCGTATGCGACCCCACGCTGCAAATCACGTACTGGACAATGGTAGTTCGAAACAAATATCCCTTGTATCATTAGCCATCAAACCGCTGATTTCGATGCAGACAACTATCACCACTCTTTGCTGTACGATCCTTACTCTCACTCCCGCCTTTGTCACTCCACCCTATCGGAAGATCCGCGCAGGCTTTTTCGTAGGCTTCGGCCTCAGCTCCATTGTATTCGTCGTACACGGTTTGCTACTCCACGGCTGGACGCTGCAGAAATCGCGCATGTCGCTGGCTTGGATGGGATGGATGGCCGCAGCCAACTTGACCGGCGCGGCTGTCTATGCAGCCAGAGTACGTACACAAGAAAAGGGCTCGAAGTTTTTTCTGCTCCGGTTTCGTCGTCGTGTCGACTCGCTTCGGTCTTGTTCTCTGCTGACGACTCGAGCGTAGGTTCCAGAGCGATGGTCACCATGCACCTTTGATACCGTCGGCGCAAGCCATCAGATCCTCCACATGGCAGTCATGGTTGCTGCGTGGATCCATTTCTCCGGCTTGGTCGAGGCAGTTCACACTATTCGCACCCAAAGAGATCCGTGCATGGCGTAGGAAGATCAGAGTATCTATTCATATATAGAGCGGTAGATGAATCACAAACATGATGTACGTTAGCCTAGGCGTCGCATTCTCTCTGCCCGAATCAGCCTACACCGTATTTTGGTTAGGAAATTGTTTAGCGAAAGAGTGAATTGTCCGTAGATATTCTCGCACTCCTCTTCGCTAATGCGGTTTGCTTTTGCCCATTCAGCTGTCACGCGAATGGATTGGTCCGTTTCGATGTGTATGAATTTCGTACCGTCATCGCGTTCACAGATCATCTGTCCCACAACATTCTCTGTGGCAGACAGGTCCCTATACCTGTCGCCGCTGCAAAAATCCGCCGTCACACGCCGTCTAGTCGATGCGAAGCTTTTGGATCCATCTGCAAGCTCGTTTGGCATATCTTGATTCTCCGGTATAGACCCTTTACCATCGCTTAGGATGATGTTTGGATAATTCCTGGCCGTTCCGTTGCTCAGCATTTCGTTGTTTTTAAAACCGTGAATCTGGATCACGGTCATGGCGCGTTCTTTTGAGAAGCCCGTGAAGCGGTTCCTGAAGCGGGACGGCTGCGTGAAGTCACGGGAAAGCTGGAGGAAGAGGCTGTGCTGATTGGTCTTCATGTCCGTGCAGGCCCTGGAACCCGCTGATTCCTTGTCGTTTCTGTAACGATGAATGCCAGATATGAAGAAAGAGTCGGCCCGCGTCTCGATAAATGCCCGGATGCCTAGTTTGGCCGTGTTGATGTCGTGGAGCGGATGTGGCACCTGTATCGATACTGGCGTGCCAGTTGAGTGTCCTTTGGAGTCTAGCTTGGCAAATATGTACATGCCCCAGTTATAGGCTCTGCCGGTGCTGCTATCCAAATATTCCTCGCGGAGAATGAGATATTCGCGTTTCGATTTCTGGCCAATGTCGCAAAAGTCGATGATGGAGTAGTCGAACCTGGCGGCGGTCAATCGCGCCTCTTCCAACTCGCCCCGCCTCGCGTCATATACAGCTCTCGATAGATCCTCATTTGCCTTGTCGTCGGAAGGTCTAAAACACTCCTCCTTGTCGGTGACGACATTCGCGGGCTTGCCATTCTTACACGGCATCTCTGCCACATAAATATCTATGTAGCGTTTGAGACACCCTTTCAAATAGTTTCTGTTCATGGCGCGTGTCCAGTCTGAAGCCTAACGATACCAACAGAAGTCGACAGAGGTGGTAATAGTATTTGTCGGTGATGAGATGTAAGTAAAGGCAGTAGCTTGAAGGTTGGTAGCTGGCTGTGCAGTCGTCTGCCGCTGTCGATATTGGAGCGCTCGTCGCACCAGTTTCAAGATTTGACAGATTCTTCAACTCTCGGTTGGACTGTGAGTAGTGTATAGCTTGAAGATATAGAAAGTGATGATGGAGAGAGAAAGAGCGGAAAGAAGATGCTTCCTAGCGGTATAAATCTATCATTTTTCTGACGTGAAGAGAAAGAATGCATCGGTGTAACGATGTGACCGTCGATTCTTAGACCTGATTCACAATGGTCGTACAATGAATGATGATTCACATTCAGAACCCGGGGCTGTAAGTGATGTAATTCACAACGCTTTGTATGCGTCAACGTCGACCGTCTTTGTGCGACGATGACACCATGTGCAATACAGTAGCAACCCGCACTGTGAGTGGCCAGCACCCGTCGATCATACCGACGAGAAGGGTTTTGTGGAAGGGCGAAATCAATACAGCAATAGTAGAAGCAAAAATAAGCGAGTGCTTCGACTCACACTTTACGCACAAAGTATCGCGCCATGGTTCTGCCCGCCGCCGACGCGTTCTACGCGTCGGCACGGCTTTCACTCAGTTTCGTGGTGAATACATAAACCAACATGAATTGTCAAATCTATAGACCTATTGATCTATTGACCGATCCTTGACTTGTACTGTAGCAAAGAAGAAAAAAAACTGTCCCTGTCCTCGTGTCCTGATGCTCTCAATATCAACATTCTCCTTCGTTCTCGAAGCAACCGTATCGCGTATGTCGCGGAAAAAAAAACAATCAATCCAGCAATCTCATCGTTCTGCTTTGACAATAGCGATTGCATACGCCCTTTCTCTCGGTGCTCAACAGACTGTCCTTCGAAATCTCACTCGACTCTCCTTTGTTTTGTAGTAATCTTGACGCAAAAAGAGAAAGGATAGCAACCTTGACATGAAGAAAAAGAAAAAATGTAGTCCAACAAAAATAAAATCCAACAAGTGAATGCAAAAGACAGGAACAACAAAGCCGCATGTGTTCCGTCGACTCTTTTCCTTTTCGACATTTAGAAAAACCCACATCCTCTCACCAAAGGGGGTACCAGAACGACCTCTGAGGGGTAGCAAATGTGTTTCAGACTGTTAGCAAAAACTTGTTGTCCTCGACCCAGCTAGCCGTCGTGCTGAGACTCTCCGTCGTGCTGCGACTCTCCGTCGTGCGGGAGAGGAATGCAGGAGAGGCACTGGTCGACAATCATTTTGTACGCAACTGGCAAGGAATAGGTAGCAACGGCGCGTGCCCGCCCGTAGAAATTGCCGACGATACTTTTGGCGAACTCCGCGTCTTTAAGATCGTCGAGCGAAATTCTCAGCTGCTGATCACTCTGTTCCACACTGTCCCACAGCGCATACTGCAAGTCTTGAATCTTTGAGACGAAAAGAACTTCCTTTGTTCGTGAAAATGGTGGCATCGGGAAGATATAGCGCAGATCAGTGTAGAACGACAGCAGCTGATAGTGAGTTTTGCTCAGCTGCTGCTCATGTGGGCTCATTTCACGCTCTGCAATCTTTCCCTTCCGATTCTCCTGCCAGTTGGTCAACTCAGTGGCCGACCTCCATGCAGTATCGAGAGAGGCATCATGTTGACAGAGGCATAGAAGATGATACATGTTGCTGCCTGGCGTGGCCAGCTTATCCGGCTTGGCCCTCATGACGGTGCGTTCATCACCACGGTCCGTGTATGCGTTGAGCACTCTTCTGAAATGGACACGGCCGGCGCCGCCCTGGACCTGTCGACGGAGCTCATCCTGGGACCGGATATACTCCATATGGCAAGCGTTGGAGAGCAGCTGAAGCAGGATTTGTCGAAGCACCTTGTCTTTGAAGCCCTCTTGGAGAAGTTCCACAAGCCTGTGAATGTATACCCAAGTGGCTGCTGACTCGCAACGCTCCATCAGTGCCCTGAACAAACTGGGACCGTAAAGAGCATAGTCATCCCTCACCAACACTTTGCCCTTGTCGTCTGGGATAAGGCCGGGCCAGATGGCAACACGGTTGCTGATGGTCATGTGCAGGATATCTGGCTTTTCCTCCATGTCGATGAGGAGGCGACGATTGCGTAGCAGTAAGCTGGAGCAGCCGGCAATGAAGCTAGATGCCAGGATCTCAACCAGAGCAGGACGGACCGCGGCGGAGACTGCCTTGCTCTGAACGGTCACACGAATGCAATTCAGAGACTCGTCACGAAAATGAGTCACGCGGCGGTCGTTTTCGTTCTCCTCCACCCCGGCATACTTCTCATCATCTTCAAGGAGGGCAGTCCCCATCTTGACCAACAAGTAAAAATAGCGAAGCTGGCGCTGCAGAACAAGTAATCCGTCTATCGCCGGGACAGGCTGTTCAACGGCTCCATCCTCGGGGTGAGCGGGAGGAGCCGGCACGTGGACAAGCCCGCCTGTAGGTCCGCTGTGAAAAGGGGAAGGAAGCGGCGTGTCGAACACCACGGGAGGACCTTTGAGCTCTGGACTGCGGGAGAATCTCTCTGTGAAGGAGTGATCAGATTCAAGGCCCTCGAAAGGGTAAAACACCTGTCTGGCAAGGCTGCGTGTCGCCCGATTCTTCATCATGCTCAAGAAGAAACCACTGTTTGTGCCGGTGACGTTGTCGACGTTCCATTCTGGTACAAGTCTCTCTATGCAAAAGACTTCTTGAGATCCAGTCAGACAGTACCACTGAAAGGGGTCTGTCACGCTCCACTGAAAAGCTCTTTTCTTGTTGGCTAGATTGAGAGAGTCCCATTTGGCAATGATCTCCTCTCCGCGCTCTGCATAAAGCTTGGCGAGGAAGCAATGATAGTGCAGCAGCTGTGCTGCGGCCAAAGAAGAAAGACCCATCCTGGAAGTGTCGTGTGAATGTAGCAGCTCAGGAAGACAAAGGCTTTTACTCTTGGCGTTTGAGGCAAAGAAGAGAGTGAGAGGGCAAGTAAAGTTCAGCTTGTGCTTTTAGACTTGGTGTTTTGGGGAGAATGGGGAAACAAGAAAGTAAGTAAAGCTCGAGTTATGCTTTCCGTCTTGATGTTTGAGGCAAAATGGGGGAGTGTGAGAGAATAGGCGAAGCTCAGGTTGTGAAGGGTGCCGGGGGAGGGGGAGCTTTGCAAGATCGAAGAGACTGGCGAGGTAGACGTGTTGTTGACTTGTTTATCGAACGCCGTTTGCACTCTGGAGTAGCTTGCAAACGGGTACTACTAGCGGCAGCCGTCGTGGAGGATATCATCCTGCTGTGATTATCTTCCAGAAAGATCCAGGGGCCGAGGAAGGGCCGGCAGCTGTTACAAGCTGGGGATTCTCATGCTCTGGAACAGCGGGCAAAAGGTCTATCCGAATGAGTTGGTCTCACTCGAAGTCACTTTATCAGCGAGCAGTTTTGTTAGTTAGTATGAGGCAGTGTGGTGGGCAATGATGTTATGTATCTCTTCCAGGCTTCAGCTAGCGGGCAGGCAGGCCTCCCCTGTTACTACAAAACTCGCTGTGGCCAAATAATAGTCATTCGATCCTAGGTCTGGGTCTTTCGTACGTCATGTTCTTTCTTGTTCAGAGTACATCAATGTATGGGCAGCCATAGTTCTCTACGCTGAATAGGAAGCGCTCGTCAATGGGCTATTCGCACCATCGATACCTAAACTGACGTAAACCAAGACAAGTCAGAAATAAGTACTTGATTTCCTCTGATAGAGCCAAATTGTTCTCTTATAGAGCTTATGACGGTGAATGGATAGATCATGTTAACCAACATCTCATTCACAGCATGAAGGCCCATTGTTTCTTACAGTTGAATACAATCAGTAGATGTTGCTAATTGATATTTTATTCACATTTCCGATACGCAGTCTATTCTCATCCGAAAATACACTCGAAAAAACACACTATTTACCGAAAAATCAACACGAATTCTTCTGCAAACAAAATCTCCTCCCCACCTCATCCTCACCACTACTCTTCCGCAAATGTCTCTAAGCTCCATCCATACGCGTCTCGGAGCGTGCGGGCTGTTTCTCGCACCTGGCCTGTCCTTAGCTTGGCTTCGTGGTACTGGTGAATCACGACAGGCCGCTTCAGGCTGAGCGCGGGGGGCGGGATAAAGGCAACACGCGAACCCTCTCGCTGCTCTATCGAGAAATCCAGAGCCCTCATGGCCATGGTGAAGTCAGCCCAGCGAATGTGAGTTCTCCCGGAGGCGGGCGGCTGGAAGAGCGTCGTAAACACCTTCATTGCGGCATGTGACACGACGTACCTTGCTTCCGGCTCGTTTTCTTCCGCTTCTTGCTCTTCAGCTTCGCCTTCGACCTCCTCTTCTGTTCGTTCCAGGGCCTCTCGTACTCCCTCTAGGTCCGGAAAGGCCTCGGAGAGCAATGACATCTGGCTTGGTCGTCTTTTGATCTTGTCTCTGCGATCTACGGAAACGTATCGCTGCTGAGATGACTCCGATGTCGAGGGGAATGTCTGGCGGTCGGCCGTTGGCGTCTTGGCACCGCGTTCCGGAGCTGTGGCAATGGCTAAACACTTCTTGCGGAGTTCTGTGATTGCGTCGTTGGAGAGTGATTTGTAGCATTTGTCAACTGGGGCTCTTTGCGCGTCGACCACAATTCCAAGCATGACTTTGAACATTTTTTTGGCTGTATCGCTGAGGATGGCCTCCTGTGGCAAAGATGTCCCACTGGAGCTCATCTCGGCAATCGCATTGCTGATCTCTTTCTGCATCCTGAGGAATCTGGGAGCGAAATTGTGTCCCCTGCTGCCACTGCTGCTGCTGCCACCATTGCTCGCAGAACTTGCAACAATCAGACCGACGTCGTTGCAGTCTCTTATAAACATTGTGATGACAGCAAGCTCGCGGAGGGCAGCATGCGTGAGAACGCTCACTCTCTTCTGCCATCTTGGGTGGCTTTGGAAGATCTCAACCAGGTTCGAAACCCAGGTCGTCTCCAGCAAAGCGCTTCTGATATCCGCGATGCTGTCATCCTTGCCGAGATGGCGCAAGATGCTCACCCATCTTCCCTCCGCGGCGGGCTGCCTGGATGCCCGCCCTCCAGACCGACGCGCGCCTGTGCCTCTCCTGGCGGGTTCTGCAACTGCAATATGGTCAATATCGGAGGTGGCGTGATGACGGAGCAACGATCTCGCGCGCTTGTATTCCAACTCGCAAGCCGCCGTCAGCTGCTGACAGACCACCTCGCGCACGGCAGCGCTACCATTGCCCTCCTCGAGATAGGTCGATAACGCCTTGGACAGGAAATCCCAGGCAGCTGATGACTTGGCAAGCTCATGGAACGTCTCGAATACCGCGTTTCGGGATATCTCACGGGGATAGGGCTCCGGTCCCTTGATTCTAATCTTCTCGAGCTGCATCATGCTGGTTTGAGCGGTCCGGGCATGGTAGTGCAGAAGGAAAATCAGGGTGGGATCAGCCTGAGCCAGCTCAAGGCTTTGAAGGGTGCCAAGTCGCTCATTATTGGCCGTCTGTTGGAGGTCCTTCACTGACGGAGTATGACCATGCGGTATCGGTGTCGAGGTTGATGAACTGTCCGACGCCTTAATACTCAAAGTCGGGAGACTCGTCTGCCACAGAATCTCACCAGGTTTTCGTAGTAGCAAAATCTTCTCCGCCCACCGCATAGGGGCCCCGAGGTTGAGTTCATTTAGGAGAAGCTTTGTCAACGAGTAGAGAAGAATTTTATGCTGTTTCTGCCCCTTGACAAGCATGGTCGCGTAGATGGGGGACACGCTAACCAATAATTCAAAGATCTCTCTCAATTCGGTCAGGACGCCATCAGATGGCGCCGCAATCACTGTTTCAGCAATAGACGTGGAGATGGAGTCCTCGTGCGGCTGCGATTCGACATTTGACGAGGGGGCCGGAACAGAAAAGACACCTATGCATCTAAAGGATGAAGGCCCGCCATCTTGTGCATGCTGTTGAACAATATTTTTTTCCATTTCTTCAATTCTGCTGAAGAAGTCGTGGCAGTCTGCAAACTCGTCTTCAAACACCTCATCCGGCATCGACTCTGGCGATTGTTGGCAAGATGCATATATCTGTGTGTCCAAGGGAACCGTGCAGAATCGGTCGAAGTCAAACTCCAGATCATCAACTACTGCGACCATCTGGCCCGTGACGTCGTCTTTTCTTGGGTTACTCGCGTACCCAAAGTATCTGTTGTAGCCTGCATGAGCTGGAGGTCGGAATGGGATACCTTCTTCGGTTGCGAGAATTTTGAGGCGGTCGAGACGTTGTTCAAGAGATAATTGGCTCCAGTAAAGGCTCACGACCCAATGATGCTCATCATGTAGACCAAGAAGATCGTAGTGTATCTCGACGAGGTCGCGTAAAGATTGGGGGAAGTTCATCTTGGATACGGTAAGATGACGTGAAATTGGGTGCAATTTAGTGAGATGTACGAAGCGACTGCTGTAGTATTTCGATGGAGAAATGACTGCATCGCATGCGACAAGTAGGTTGGTAAGTCTGTCGGGATTGTGGGTGGAAGTGCGGGCTTGTCATTTATATCAAGAGAGTTGGACGCGATGAAGATAACGGCCCCGTGCCCACGCTTTCACAGCGCCTTGTTTAGGATTCTTGTCACGAAGTCAGTCAGTTTGGATTTATGCTTTGAGGGTCATTCGAAAACGCCAGGCAGATGTGGCGAGATGGGCGCCAAGTTGAAAGAATCGATCACAGAGATTGCTCATTGTCGGCATGTCAAAGGCACATCAACATGATCAGGACTCGCACGGTCAAGGTTGGCTCTCGCAGTAGAGAGTCTAACCTGTTTTCAAAGGCAATGTTCATGATTTTACACCACTCCCCTGGCATGCAGTCCACGCCCGTTGCCGGTGATGCCTCGTTGAACGTAAGAAGAACATAACGCGAGATAGGACGCAGCTTCGTTGACAAAGCGTTTCATGTGGAAATGTGTTGGACTGAGCTTGATAGCCTACCAAGGAATGACATGACGCTGTTTCAAGCTGGCACGGGAGGTAGAGTAGCAGAGCTTGAACGACAAGTGGACTGTTTTGTCCTTTTTAATGGTGGTGTGACGCCAGATCCGTGGTGGTCGAAAGAAGGCCGCGACAAGCGGGTGAGGGGTAGCGAATCATCACGTCGCGTCGTCGATTGACGGGTTTTGGAAAGAAGGTGGACAAAGCTTATGTTTTCAAGTTCTTGTTGAATCTTGACAAACAAAGAGCGGGCCATTGAAGAAAGGGTAGTTCGTTGCAGATGCCGCACGCATTGGGCACTGCGGGTTGAGTGAAAGGCCCTCGCGCGCAACACGTATGTAGAGCACAAATGGTATCCTCATCATAGCAAGTAGAATCATAAGATCGTGCGTGGGCTGCGGCTTGAATGGCTTACGAGACTTTACCTTGTAGTTCCTGTGACATTCGGTTTACATATATGCCACGAGGAGGCACAAAAAGGTATCCTGCTATCACTATAAAGCGTGTTCCAACATGTCGCCCCGGGTAGCCACCGGGAAGTATGCATTCTATACCCGCAGCAGTCGACCGCCAATGGGCTTGCTCCTTATGAGGGCTGTGAAAGGCTGTAGATATGCCCGAAGCAACCCCAATTACTGCACCACGTAGAAGCCTGCCTTCGGAATACCGCGTTTTGTGTAATCCGCTACATGCCCCCCGACATTAGAGCGTGAGTAACAGATTACATGAATGTATCCACGAACTTGGGTGATCCAAGCACCGTGTGGGTTGGTTCGCGTACGTCGAGGATTGCCATGCGGTACCCCGAGTGGAAATGAAATGTTGTTTGCGTCAAGGCACATTGCCATCATGACCCTTTTCTTGTTCTTTTCTTATTCCTCTTCATCTTCCTCTTTCTCTTCCCTTCTTCTCCTTCTTCCTTCCCGATAGACCTGTCCTGTATATCATCCCACCACCGGTGCCCGTTGCAGCCATTGTACGCATTCTACATCCTGTCGCGGTCCGTATGCTAAGCCGCTCTGGCACTTCGACGCACTACATCCACTAGTGACCACGGTACTGATAGCAATAGTATCTTTTGCCAGGCAAGAGCAGTCTTTCTCTCGAGCTGGCACCCGTCGTGATCTCTCAGAGCTCTCTACTAATGACTGAGGAACACCTTGGTCGTAGTCACTGGCTGCTTTACCCTCGGAAACGACTGCAATATCGCCGGGATGAGGGCTATAAGGGCTCCAAGCGGCTTAAAGGTAACTTATAGTGCACGGCGGCGTGTGTGGCTCTAGCTACAACAAATACATACAGTACGTCACAGCGCTGCTGTGTATATAGTAGAGTACCATGACATAGGTCCCGTGCTGTTCAGTCCGCATGCACTTCCAGACTCTTATTCATCCTGTTGATAGACTAATGGTGAATGCCAGTCTTCCATCTCCGGTGTCATCGGATATCGTCAAGGATCTCACGATTGGCCGGGGTGAGCGCATGACTGAGTGGTAGCCATCAATGCGATACCTATAGTTCTACACCGAGCAAGTTGCAGGCTACGCAATAATCACAAACTCACATCATAGTTGAGAGCACAAGGCAAAAGTTGTCAACCTGTTCAGGGACTCACCACAAGGGACTTTTTACCGCGATTCCCCTCGCGATGACGACACCCACTGTAACGATATATGTTCGCTACGCGTCCTTTTGGCGTACTTATCTAAATTGGCCATCTGGCTCCTTTCTTGTTCATCTATTGACGCGGACCAATTCGCATGTTTGGCATTGCCCTAGATTCAACGGGCAGATGCAGGAAATCTGGCGTCGTTGACCATGAGTCATGGCTGCAGAAGATCGCGCCCCCCCTTGTGCTTCGGCTTCCGCCACCCGCCGCTGACTGATTGTTAGGGATATCTGACTGCGTTCAGCGCTTTGCCTAACAGCGGCTGGGTTTATTTCTCTGGTTGATTAGGTACCTAGGTGGCTGTAGTAGTTATGCAACAAACACGCTTTTGTACCTACTTGACTTTAGTCCTAATTCGGCTAGCATGGCTCGTAGGCCAAGGTATCTCGGTACCGACTTAAGACCAGAGGTGGTCATGGCGTAATGCGTGATGCATGCAGTCGCAGGCGAGCCGGAGCTGCGTACCAGGTACTACTGGGTTACTAGTAGTACTGCTTCTTTGCCTTGGTACTGCCACAGGTTTCACCAGGAGCCGGCGGAAGCCTGCCAGTTACAGCCCTCCCTTCCTTCTTGAAACCCTCCACAGCAGCCGCGGAGAGCAACAATCGCCGACGGCCACCTCAACGCGCGTTAGCCTTGCTTTGATCTTGCTACCAGCTACCGCCACGCTGGTGCACCATCCAGCCTCTATCGCGAACTGAGAGTTGTGCATCTTGATTGCTTCTCGACGGTATACAAGTGATTTTTTTTTTTTCGCGCTCGCTACCTACCGCTATATTGGTCCCTCCAAAGGCGACAATTTCCAGTGAGCTGCGGAGGCACGGTTGCAAATTTCTCACCACCCGCATCGAAGCTTCACAAGCGGGCCTCTTCGATTGACCAGGCTCAAGTTACACCCCGTTCACTCCCCTTCATCGGCTGCACCTGCGTCCCTCTTCCTGCGATCATCACAGGCCGAGTAGACATGTAAGTTCCTAATGAGGGCCATGCTCGCCGGCAGGCTTGGCCCGTCCACACTGCCATCCCCTACACCTGTTCCCCCCTCCCCCCCGGAACAGCGAAGCGCTCGGATTTCGCTCCCATCTTTACTGACTAATAATTAAGTGATTCCACCGAGTGACATTTTCCGTTTTCCTACTACCCTCCCTATCCTGCCTGATAGGCCGTCAGTCGTAGGCGCTTTACCTGGGCTGCAAAGCGGTATCACTGATTGCCTGCCTCATACCTCCGCCGCAGCCATAAGTACCTGCCTTCCTTTTGCTACCTTGGTAAGTACACAGTACCTCTGTTAGATGGGAACATCGCCAGAAGGTACCTCAGGTCTAGCTTTCCCGCGCGGAACATTTGTACCTGGCTAGTAGATACGAGACCTGCCAGATACCTACCTTTCAGTCCGGTAAGCAGATACCTTTGTACCTCTGATTAGCCTCTTTTCATGCCCACCTCCCGGCGATACTCTGCTGGTACTATCAACCTCAGGAGGTTGTCTTGGGCTGCCCGGCTACTTATGACCGCTGGAAACCAGCGCTACCCCCCTAGCCGAACAAAAAAAAGGCCGGGCCCAACCAGACTTAGCTGCTTGCGCCTGCGCCGTCCGCGCCCGTCTCTTTTATTTTTTTTTGCCCTGCCTTGCCTACTATTTTCCCACCCCGACAACTTGCTCATTTCCTCCGCCAACCCGCGACGCGACTCGAAGCTGCTCATCGCCTCCGTCCGTGCCGTGTCACCGGCCCCATCTCCATCCCACCTTTCGCCGTCCAATGGATTCTGGACTCTCTATTGACTGATTGCTAACTTCTCTTCCTCTTGCTCATTGCAGCTCGCTGGCCCTGACGCCATGAGCGCCTGGATGAACGACGCTGCTTCCAACCACAATGGCAACGGCTTTCCGCACATGAACGATCCCAACGCCGCCACCACTGGCATGATGGATCCCAACGCCTTCATGGCCAATCCGGCCCAGTTCAACCCGGCGCAATTTGTCGGTCAGCAAGCACAGCAACAGCAACAGCAGGGTCAGCATCAACTAGCTCAACAGCAGATGGCTGCTATGCAAAACGGCCCCATGCGCCACGCATCGCCCTCCACCTTCCAACAGAATCCCGCGTATCAAACGAGCTCCGTGATACCATCGAAACGACCGCGACCTCGCGAAGGAAGCGTTAGCGATTCCCCCGGTCAGCTCACCGGCATGCTGCCGCCCTCTCGATCCGAGACCCCTCAACAGCAAAGCTTCTCCGGTATGCCGCAGGGTGGCGCCATCCCTCAACAGACTCCCAACCAGTATTCTCATCTGCAAGCAAATGGCTCCGCCAATGCCACGCCCTCTCCCATCATGGGTACCCAGATGCGCCCAGGCAGCGTCCCCCAGAGAGTCGCCACCGCATCCCCTCATTCCTTCTCTCCAGGTGCTCAGCAGCAGCAACAATTTGCGCCACAGGCATCGCCTGCTCCCTCCGAACACGGCACGCCCCAGCCGAATCAATTTCTGCAAAATCCCGCCTCGGGCTATCACCCAGGTTTTGCGCCATCTCCCTCGAATCCTCGGCCGTCGCCCAACCCCAATACCGTGAGCGCCGGCCCGATGATGCCACAACATATGGCCCAAATGCCTCTAGGTATGAATCAAATGCAGGCCAGCATGTATGCTCAGATGCAGCAGCAGCAGCAGCAGCAGCAGGATCAACAGCGGCAGGCGAGTCATACTCTGCAAGGCATGTCCGAGCAGGAGAGGGCCAATTATCAAATGCGAATCGAGCAACAACGACTCATGCAACAACAAGCGACGTGCAATATGCGAATGCCAGCGCAGGCAATCGGTCGCGGTGCGCTGCAGAAACCTCAGATGGGCGCATTGCCCAACGGTCAAATGCCTCAGAGCGCAATGCGCCAGCAGCAGAGACCAATGGGTAGTGGCATGAACTTTGAGCAATTCATGAAAAATCTACACCAGTTTATGAACGCGAAGGGTCTGCCCTTCGATGCCTCTCCCACTATTTCTGACCGACAAATCAATCTCATGTCTCTCTTCCAAGCCGTATCCGCCAAAGGAGGTTTCAAAAATGTCACCAACGCCAACGGCTGGGCGCACGTTGCGCAATCCATGGGCCTTCCTGCACATATTCCCACCGTTCCCCCGACGGTAAAGCAGATATACGAACGCAACTTGCAAAAATTTGAAGAGGCATGGATCGCCCAGCAAAAGACGCGAATGATGGGACAGCATCCCAACACGCTCACCCAAGGTAATCCCCAGAAACTCGGTCCACCGGGGCAGCAGATGCCTCCTGGACAGCAGGTGCCTCCCGGACAGCAACCTTCCGGTCAAATGTCTCAAGGACATTTAAACCCGGCTCAGATTCCACCAGGACAAGCGCAGGGGCAGCAGCAGCCCATGCAGTCTCAACATCAGTATCCTCATCAGCAACATCCACAGCAACAGCAACTTCAGCACCAGCAACAACAACTTCAGCACCAGCACCAGCAACTTCAGCACCAGCAACAGCAACATCAGCTCCAGCAACATCAACAGCAACATCAGCCCCATCAGCAATCCCCGATCAAACTAGCTCAGCCTCCGGTTAACGGGTTTCCGACACCTCAGACCCAGCAGACCAACCTCATGATGGGTCATCAGCGGAACAATTTGTTCAAAGGTGTTGACCCAAATCAACCCGACCAATCCATGTTGTCTCCGGCGCATCAGCGACAAGGTAGCTTGAACATGGGACTTCAAGACGGCCGCCAAGCTATGCCTACTCCCAGGCTTGAGGTTCCACCAACGAAGAAGCGGACTGATGAGTATGAGCCTCTGCTTCGTCAGCTAGTGTCACACGGCGGTGCGGACACCGAGCCGCTCGAAGGCATGGGCAATGAACTGGAGCGATGGATACCAACCATGCCACACATAAATGAGCTTGGTAATATTGATATTACTGCCCTGACGCGCAGCCTACAGTGTGGCTTGCACAGCGAAGTGCGCAACGCGTTGGACATATTGGCAGTCGTGTCCTGTTCACCCAACCAGGCACACTTCCTGCAACTGCGTTACTGCGACGACCTCGTGGATGCTCTAGTCGATTGTGCAGAGGATCAGCTAGACATGCTGGTTGAGCATACAGTCGAAGTTGCTGACGAAATTCAGCTGACGCCGTACGAGGATGTTGTTCGTGCCTGCCGTATAGACGCAAACTCCGTTAGGGATTCTCCGACGTATGGTACCATCGACTACAACCTCGATCGCGCTGTCGAGAAGCTGATTTGCATTACCACGATCCTGCGAAATGTGTCTTTTCCTGGAGATCTCAATGAGAACCACGCTGTTCTGGCTGACGAATCTGTGGTCAAGCTCATTTGCTCAGTCATACGATATCTCGGAACGCGAACAATGCTTCTGCGATCTCATACCAACACGCTAGACTTTATGAAAGATACCGTGATCCTGCTCTCTAATATTGCGGGTTCCATTGAGCTGCCCAGCCGAGAGCAAGCGCTTTGTCTCATCAACTTCGTCCTGGCATTTGCGCCGGAGCCAACCCCCTCCATCATTGCGGACTCGCTTTTCTTTGCGACGTACGAGCCCACTGTTCATTCCTACCTGCCGCACGCAGTCGATTCGTTGGCCAAGCTTCTTGCGCGTGACGAGCCGAATCGCAGCTATTGCAAGACCATTTTCGGCTTAGACTCTGGTTCCTCCAACTCAAACTACGAGCTGTTGACTCGATGTTTTGCGCTTGCCATCTCACCACTTCCGGACAAGCTGGCGGAGCATTTACGTCTGCCGCACCATGCTTCTCTCGTCGAGGTGCGCAAGCCATTCTTGATGCAAGGATTGTTGGCCGCAGAAATACTGGCTTCCATTGCTCCAGGACCCGATAGCGGTATCGCTGAGCTGTGGCTCTCGTCTGGCAGGGGATTGGGACAAAACTTGACAAGATTCATTCTGGAACTATGCCATCAATATGAGACCCCACAGCTGTACCACCGTGCACAGCCAGTCGCTGGGCCGACACGGAAAGATTCGGAGTTATTGTACATTGTTGTTGTCGCTGTGACGTTACTTAGACGACTCACAGAGAAGGCCCGAGATCCCAACCAGCCGAGTGCTTCGCTTTCCAGAAGTACCCTGCCATCGACCCGCTCACTCATGGAAGCGCTTTCACTGCACTCTCCCGAGTGGACAAGAGAAGGAATGCTGCAACAGCTTTCGGCAGTCGTCAACATGGCTCGATAGGCAGGCTTGGCAAGGTTGTACATTACGTCCACTTTCTTTGAAACTGGGGTCAGTGCCTTTAAAAATGGCATTCTTGGCAGCTCGGAGTTTGGATGCCATTTTCGGCATCATGAGATTATGAATGCGAGTGGATTTGAGATCGCGTCGGATCTGAAATTTTTTTTTTTAACAATTGGTACTTATTTGACTTTTCCCCGCCTCACCATGGGGACTCTTGTTGTATAGGCTTAAATCTTATATCGATCGACCCGTCGCGAGAGGACAGTGTTGTGATGCGTACATTTGACTGATGGCTCCCGGTGACGATAGCTACTCAAGGGTTGGAAAGAGAAGTAGGGGAAAGGGGCAGTGTGGGAGTTAAGGGGAACGACGGGCGGAGTCGCGGAATTTGGGACAGGACATTGATCGGCAAGGGAGCAGTAGGCACGGAACGTATATAAACTAGCTGTTTGATACCTTTGTTGGCCGCAATTGTTACAGAAATAAAAACCGACTTGTAATGATAAATGTTGCTGCGTGTATGCCTTGCAAGCGTATCAACTTGGGGAAATCTACATATATATGTTGTACAGATTACGCGGAGAGGGCTTGGTGCCGCTCAATTGTGTTGTCTTCTTTCAAAATCCGCGCTCGAGCAGCCATTTTTGAGCCTGGCACAGATAATCTCCCTAGAAGGACTTGTTAGCTACTAGTCTGTTGATTGCTGTCTCTATATTTCCCATCTATCTACTCATTCAGATGCAGATGACGCGCCGCGCGAACCAGCTCCTCAGTTACATGACAAAAGAAGGACACAAAACAAGGAAGAAGGAAAGACTTACGGACAACTCGATATGTTGAGTGGTAGGATTGATGCGAATTTTGCCGCTCGTGACATCGAGGGCCGCCTTGATGTCCTCGAGAAACTTGCGTCGGTCGCCGTCCACCTTCTTGATGAGTATGATCTCGCGCGTCTTGCCCGACTTGAGCTTGCGGTACACGGGTAGCTGGACCGACGACGTGCGGCGGACGAGGTAGCCGAGCGTGTGTTGGAGCTCCTCGGGCGTCCTTGTGGGGGGAGGCGTGGGCGCGCGGATGAAGAACCGCGGCGCGGTGCGTCTCGAGGCGGCGGCAGCGGCGGCAGCTGTAGCTGATTTCGCAGTCGTGGAGTAGGTGTTGCTGCGCTGAAGGGAAAGGCATTTAGGTGGTGACGGGTTCGCGGGGATGGAAAGGGCGGTGCGAGGGAGAAGGTGCCGGCGAAGCGTCCATGATGGATTGGACAGAACGGTCCGGACGCATGAGAGCGATTGTGAAAGATGGGAGTTCATCATCGTGACTGATGAGGAGCTGGACAGACGTCGGCTGAATATTTGAGGTATTCGTCGTGATAGGTGAAGATTATCGAGACAGTCACGGACAACTTTCGATAAGTGGTCCACCTGATGCTGCCGCAGCTTCTTTACGCCCTTGATCATCCCACTCGGTGTCCTTTACCGTATCATTCGAGGTTGGTGTTCCAAATAGACAATTACTCGTCGCCAAAGGCCTCCCTATAGCATTGCGCTGGCCGACGTCTATAGCTTGCACCAGAAAATAACGTTGGAGTCACATGATTCGTTCCGCAACGTGGAACGGCTAAATTTCGGCTTCTTTACACAATCCCCACAGCCCACATCAACTTCGGGAAAAGCGCCGCCAGAGAAATGCCCCTCCAAAGGGCCACAAGAACTTGTGCGTTGAAGCCCTCTTTTTCTTTTTAAATAAACCAATTTTCGCGACGCCCTCAGACCGGTCTTGCACCCTCGCTCGATACACCTCACCCACCCCCCACCTCGGACAAACCCTCCTCCGACAACCTCGCGGGAAACGAAAAGAGCCACCCGAATCTTCACCACCGCATCCGCCTGCTCGAGGGGGTTCTAACAGCTTCGTCGGAAACGCAGCACCGAATTTCTCCCGGTCCCATCATGGAGGACTTGCTCAAGACAGTCTCGGCGGATGGCTCGTCCATCATGCCCAACCTGGCGCCCCACCTAAGTCGACACCTGCTCTTCCCTCTCATCCAGTTCGAGGGCGAGAAGGCTGAGGAGAAGGGGGACACGGAGACGTTCAACAAGACCCTCTCGGGCAAGATCCAGCTGCTCGAGGACACCAACATGACCGACTACGCCGCCAACATGTACTGCGACCTCCACGGCGTGAAGGAGCCGCCCGCCGAGTACACCCGCAAGCGCGAGGAGGTGGTGGCCCAGCTGCGCAACTACGAGCAGGCCACGGCGACGATTGCCGACCTGTTGACGCAGGATGAGGTTGTCAACGGCCTGCGGAGCGACAAGGTGGCCAACTTGGAGTTTCTCAAGAACCAGCACGGCGTAAGTTATACACGGGGAGGACGGTTAAGGTGCAGCTCGACGTAATCGGCCGCACAAAATTAGAAAGAAAGAAAAAAAAAAACTAATCAGGCCTCCCGATAGGTTACCATGGAAATGGTCGATGCTCTATACGACTTTGGCCAGTTCCAGTTTCGCTGCGGCCAGTACGGCCCAGCGGCCGACATGCTCTACCAGTTTCGCGTTTTGTCGACCGACAACGACAAGGTCTCTGCCTCTACGTGGGGCAAGCTTGCGTGCGAGATCCTGACGGCCAACTGGGAGTCCGCCGTTGATGAGCTCAAGAATGTGCGCGAGAACATTGACACCAAGCTCTTCAACAACCCGCGCGCCCAGCTCGACCACCGCACCATGCTTATCCACTGGGCCCTCTTTCCGCTCTTCAACCACGACGCCGCCCGCGAGCCCATCCTCGACATGTTCTTCTCGGCACCCTACATCAACACCATCCAGACCTCGTGCCCCTGGGTCTTGCGCTACCTCATCGCTGCCGTTATCACCGGCCGCACTCGTGCACGCAGCAACTCGTCCACCCAGCAGAAGCAGCTCAAGGACGTCATTCGATACGTCCGCCAAGAGGCCTACGAGTATGCCGACCCAGTAACCCAGTTCGTCAACGCACTGTACATTGCCCACGACTTTAATGCCGCCCGTGAGGCTCTTCGCATGGCCGAGGATGTCTGCCGCTCGGACTTCTTCCTCGCCTCTTCGGCTGACGCGTTTGTCGAGGCCGCCCGCCACCTCATCTGCGAGAGCTACTGCAAGATCTTCTCGCGCATGAACATCCGCGATCTCAGTGCCAAGCTTGGCCTCAACCCCGACGACGGCGAGAAATGGATTGTGAATCTCATCCGTGAGACACGTCTCGACGCCAAGATTGACAGTCAGGACGGCACCGTCATCATGAACCACCCTCCCAACAACGTCTACCAACAAGTCATCGAGAAGACCAAGGGTGGCTTCTTCCGGACACAAGTCCTGAATGCCGCCGTCTCAAAATAGAAGCGTCGTTGTTTTTTCTCTACTTTTATTCGAGCTGCGTTGGTTTTGCGAAAGAAGAAGTAATGAACCTCACGAAATTCTGGGACATGTATTTCTGAAATCACCTTGGGACTCTTTTTCTTTCATTTTTATTTCAGCACCAAGACACGTGCTTTCTTCTGTTCACGAGACTGCTCCCGAGCGGGCAGAGTCAAGTGGTAAACAAGTGGGAGCCAAAAAGTCGGGGAGCATGACCGCACCGCGAACAGGCGATGGACACGGCAAACTCCAAGGACCGACTACACTGGTCTTGTGGGGATGGTCTTCTGTCGAGGATGTGGATATCGTGTCTCACATCACTGCTTGTTCTAGGCGATGTTGCGGTTCTGCATTGCATGGCGTTTAATTTGGGATGCGGGTGGAAGGAAGAAGGATGCGTTGCTCGTAGAGAGGCCGTTCTAGCTGAGTGGCTTCTCTGCCCATCTTGACGCGGACATTGAGAGAGGAGGGCAGGGACTTCTAGAAAGATTAGCCGTTTTGATGGTAGGCTAGCGTCAAATGGCTACAATGATGAAAGAGAAAAAAGTTTGATATAATCGTGCATCCCGAATATATGCATCCCGAGAAAGGCGGTAACGAGGGAAGGAGGAAGTGCTATTATTAGCAGTGAAGTCTGCCCCAAAAAGACAATAAAAACTCGTCAAATCATCAAGCTTACACCCACTCCCAGTCCATCCCCCCCAAACCAAAAAAAAAAACTCCATCCATGCCGTATTGTAATACAAAGATATCTCGCAGTTCCTAGCTTCGTTGCTCCCTCATTTTTCTCATCACTGCTCAGCTTCCCTGGCTGCAAGCCACACCTTGCCCTTCAACGCGTCTATATCGCTATCCCTGATCCACCAGACGGCCGCGTCGGCCTTTTCCATCCTATCGTCTTCGTCATCATCCTCGTCCCGCTCGTCACGGCGACGCTGCTCCGTACGCATGGTGATTGTCTCCTGGCTATCGTGCGACACGCCTGGGTCGGCGCCCTTGGTGCTCTGGCGGAAGAGTCGGTCTCGTGCAGAGGCCCATTCGAACAGCAGGCGCGCTCCTTTCAAGCGCTCCATGTCCCCTCCTTCATCAATACCCTTTGCTATCTCCAATCGGGCATCCACCGACGAGCCAATTTCGGGAGCGTCTTCGCCGCTTTCCAGAAGCGCAGCCTTTTCGGCATAGCTGATATTCTTGAGCCCCTTCAGACCAAACAGCCACTCGAGCGGATTCCGGCCATTTCCGTCTTTTCCTAGGGCGCGCAGCGTAGTCGGGAACGTGCCCTCGCGGGGCGGCCGCCTTCGCAGGTGCAGAGTCTGTGACTTGGCAAATGCTTCGCGCAGCTTCTCATCAGAAAAATCTAGTACGACGTTCCAGAACTGAGGTCCGCAGTCGGTAGACAGACTCAGGATCTGGTCCAGCGGGGGCAGCAGGCAAGGTGTGTGACGGCGCAGAACAGCTTTGGTGGAGATGTCCTGTCGCATCTTGATCTGCACAGCGACAGAGGCCGGCTGATCGGTCAGAATGTCTTTTGTGACCAAGCAGCGCTGCTCCGTCGCCAGAACCCAGAAATGACGCAGTGCCTGCAGGTGCGAGCGATTATCCATTACGTTTGTCGGAAATATGGGATAAAAGGCAACGAGTAGAGCGGCGATGGCTATATTGCTTGTGCTGAACGTTGCGGTGCCGCAACCCAGGAAAAGAGCACCAATGGCCAGATGCGCTGCCAGATGAGAACCATATGGCGTGCTCGGGTCATTCCGGCCGTGAAGGGACCGCAACCTTCGCAGCACCGGGATATCGCCCGTTCCTGCCATTACAATGGCACATGACACAGCAAGGACATCTTGACACATTCTGGCATTCGCTCTAGCCAGTTCTTCGTCGTAAAGCGGATTCGCGTCTGGATGCTCTCGGGGAGTGCTTGGGATCGTAGAAATGCGCATAAATTCGTCGAGGTAGTGTAGGAGAATATCTCGTACTCGGGTAGAGGCACTCCCAGAGTACCGTAAAGAAATGGAGAAACAGATGCCTGCTGTTATACTGAAGAATGGGAGGTCGGTTGAGCGTAGTTTCGTGATGCCGCGCATCCCATGCTGGGCACGATATGATGCCGGTAAGCTGCGCTGTATCCAGGTAAAACTTGGCTCAATTTTCGACCATAGAATGAGATTTTTCGCTACGGTCCGTAGTAACAAAATGTCTGGCCTGACATAGTCGAACTGTAGCACAGAGCTTGGGACGTCGATTTTACGAGCGATGATCTGATCCTCCGTCTTCATGAATATCAGAGCAATCGCAATTACGGCACCCGCCGCTGCACGATCGAGAACATGGACGATGTTTACCATCTTCGTCGACGTGGCATGAGTCATGAGCTTGTCCGTGAGTTTCATGTCATGCAGACCCTTGAGATCGCTCCCCTTGCCGAGATTGATAAGCCCCAGCGCGTAACCAGCGGCAAGTCGGTAGCATTCACTCCGGAGAGGCTCGTCTTCTTCTTCATCCTCTATGTGCTCAATCTCAGACAGCATAATCTCGCTCATACGGCGGTGTTGGCTATTGCAGTAGAGTAAGCCAATGCCCATTATGCCGGTAGTCTGGGTGAGGGGTGAGAGATTCAATTCAGCAGCACCACGTGGCAACATGCGCATAACATGTACCGAGAGCAGGCGGGTGATGAGCGAATCCATGGTTCCAAGGTAGGACGCAGCAAGACCCAACAATAATCCGATGGATGTCATGGTGTGCTTCGGCGTGAGGTATTTGAAGGCAACCCATTTCGCGACGTCTTTAAGGTGGCCGTTCAATCCTAAAGCAAGCAGAAAGCCCGCATGCCGATTGCTCAGTTCTGGGCCAGGCTTGTTGTACAGTATCCACGACGTGTCAATCCCCTTTGCGTCGGGAGATATAGCCAAACCGGCGGCCACTCCCTGGTGGAAAAAGCCCCAACATACTTTTTCCTCGGTGAATAGCGACTTGTCGACGCCAACCGTAACATTGGCTGGCTTGACAATGCAGTTCAAGTTGAAGCCTCCAATAGTGAATCTTTGCGTGATCAAAGGAAACCGTAGACTGTAATACAGAAGTCCACGCCCAGCCGGGATGGCAAGTGTACCAGTCGCGATCCTAGAGACGAGCTCCTTCTGCTTCTCTAGATATTCGCTCTCTGGCCATTCTGGGTCCGGATTCAGGCGAACGAGTCTGGACTTATGGGTTGACAGCAGATCCTGAGCTTCATTGAGACGCCTGTCCTCTTTGAACAAGGCCCGGATCACTGCTTGCCGTTCAATGCCGCCGCTCTCATCCCAGCCGGGCGGCTCGTCATCTTCCACGCTGTTGGATAAAAGGCGATAGTCCCAGGACGCAGTATGAGTTGGAATCTATAGAGAAGTCAGCGACAGCTAATCTTTTAATCGCAAGTATCGCGGAGCATACCAGCAAGCCCGGAGCAATCCTCGTAGTCGCCTTCCTTGAAGATAGCAAGCAGCCCATGTCGCTTCTCTTTATGAACTTCAGAAGGTCGTCCGACCAGCTCTCAGGCGGATTCGGTTGGCAAAGTGAGATGGCATCTTGCAGAGGGACCTGTATAGCTTCTGGCAGAGTCTCAAGCAGAGCAACCGTGAACCCTTGCGAATGCATTGTTTCAACCATTTCTGCGGCGGTCGCGTCCACCTTGAGTGCTTTGAAAAAATTGATAAGCATCATAGTACGCGGAAGTATCAGTTCCCATCTGCCTTCGTCCCTGCTATTTAGTGCTGGTATAGACAGGTTACGCGAGTAAATATCGATAGGACTCAGATACTCTCCCTCCTGAGCAACTAGTCTGTCTTGTACCCATGTGAGGATATCGGGTTTCACAGTAGGCTCGGGCAGCAGCCGATTCAAGTTGAGTTCGTTATCATATCGTTCATCGAGTGTCTCTTGAATTCCCAACTCATACGTTTCCACGAATCTATGCCATCTCAGCCAGCGGGCGATTTGGCACAAGACTACACGTAAACCTGCCCGCCCGGGTGAAGCAGATTCTGCAGTAGTGATGTCTAGCCGCAGCTCTTCAAGAAGAAGATGCAAAGCCATGAACACGTCTGTCACTGATGCTCTGCGACTTTTTTCGGCATGCTGGAGGGATGTGGGCATGTATCCAGATGATCCGAAGGCCATGAGACCCGGAGGTGAGCTCATGTACTCTCGTGCTAGGACAATATGCTTCGTTGCAAATTTCTGGGCCGGTATTTGGGCTACATCACTGATCCAGGGGTCTTTGTCATCATCAAGGGACCATTGCCAGCCTTGATTCATCATCCATGTCGGACAGCCGAGAGAGCCTGCTGCTTCGCCAGCTTCTAGCGCTTTCCAATCATCAGACTGTTTGATGGAACCGAAGGATCCTGACGCATGACGGCGCTTTCGAACCGGTAGCTGTGTACTCTGGCTTTGATTGTTCTCCATACGGCCAAGATTCAACACAGTCGAGAACAGTAGCACAGTAGCAGCAGACCACTCGATATTTGCGAAATACTCCTCTCTATCTCTCAGCCATTGCATCACATGGAGCCACCCGCCATGTAGTCGTTCCCCGAAGGCATCTTGCAGGATACTTCGGCAGCTGCTGAGAACATACCGCACTTGCGGGCAAGTAGGCTCAAGTTGTATCCGTAACTGGTGGCAGCGGCCATTGACATCTACGGCGTCGACAACGCCATGTTTGCGAGAATGCCGGAGGGCAACAACATTTCCGCTTACCAGGTTGAATAGTTCGGATTTTCGATGCTTCACATCACGGTCAATAACGCGCCCTTTGTACTGCAGATGTCTTGTATCGTCAACAAAGACGAGGTGCGGCGATATACGCGTGCGGTCGCTCCAGGGCGCCTGCGTGCTCAGCTCGAGTTGCCCGTCCATAGACTCTGACAAGATCAGAATAACAGACTGCTGGCCATCTGAAAGCTTGCATGAGTCTACGACATTCTGGGCTCGTCGAAGCTCCCCAGCGGTAACAGATACGCTACTGTGACCAGGAACACGGAAAGAAGCGTTTGCGCTCACATCTGGCTGAAGGAGCACGTGTATAGTGATTAATTCCAACCGCTTTTCTCGAGCATTTTGTATGCCTATAAGCAGCTGATTCCGCTCAGAACCATCAGTGTTGTACACAGGAGCAGTTAGCACAAAAACCTCGACAGGCTGCGACTCTTCACTTCCAGTTACAGAATAATGAACGTTGGCCTGCGCAGAAGGAATGCTGAATATCTTTGTGAAGCAGACATCACGCTGGAGTTCATCGAGCTCAGGGTCATCCAAGCCCATGTTATGGAAGCCTTCGTTGAGGCCCATCTCGAGAGGTGCTTCCAGGAGGCTACTGAGGCTTGGACGAATTTGTCGGCCAAAATTGGAACTAGATCGATTAGGTGCAGCTGGCCGGGCTTCAGACTTTCGCGGAGGGTTACTCCCAATGCCGGTGTGTTGTTCGGGGAAGAACGATCGCTCTTGGGACGCTGACAGGTCAGCTCGGGCGAGCATAGAGCTCAGGCGGCGCGAGCTTCGCCTGGAGACAGACGATCCATCCTTGTCTTGCTGCTCCAAAGATGTCACCAGGTTGATCGGTCTCTCGACTTTCTCGCTCTTGCGCTGGCGCTTGCCCGGCAATGGGGCTCCCAAACTATCTCTGACACTCGGCTTACCAGAGGCGTTGATCTCGACGAGTGATGGAGCGACAGAGCTTCGTCGACGAGTCACGGCAGCTGCAGCGGCTGCGCTTTTAGATTTCTGTCTCTTGACAAAAGGATCCTGATGCTCGAGGTACCTGAGCCGCCATACGTTATAGTTATTAGTAGCTCGGTTCAATGTTACGGCAATACTGAAGGCCTCCTCGAGCCGCAGAAACCCGCTTCCAGTCAAGTCCACCTGCTCTATATGCAGCAACTCCTCGGCCATGTCGAGAAAGGCTTCATATCGCGTGTTTACTGTTGGCGGTCTGCTAGTCGGCGCATTTGACTCGGTAATAACCAGACCCAAATCGAGCAAAGGGTCCGAGAGGGACACGAGTCGCGGCCAGTGGCAGCTCGATATCCCCAGTGGGCCGTCAAACATTGCCTCTAAAGTCGTACTTGGCCCCAAGTTCAAGGGCCTTGGATTTCCGAGCGTTTCAGTTGAGAAACTGTGCGCTTGGGACTTGGTAAGTTCTGTCAATTGCGACGAAAGGAAGGAACCGGGGATCGCTTGCGGAAACCTGAGTGTGGACGAGTTGAGGCTTTCTGGTTTCTGCTTTCGCTGAATCAGAACACCTGTAGGGCCTGCGAAAGCTGTCTCGACCTCGAAAGGCAGGTGTACAACTTGGCTTGCCCCAGACAAGAAGTAAAGATGCGCCTGAGTGGTCAGGAAGACAACCAGGGCCTTTTTCCTACTGCTATTTTGGCGGTCTGTGTTCCCTTTATCAATCCGAGGATGTAGTTTGCCGTTGCTCTTTTCATGGTCCGATGACGGAAAATACGCGAGGAGCGCTTTACTGACAGGTTCCTTCTCGAGATCAAATTTGAAAACCTTGTGAAGTACGCCTCCTTGACACCACAAAACCGCACTTTTCGTAACGAGTAGTTCATCTTCGTCCTCGTCCTCGTCCTGAACCCCATTCCGTCCAGCAATAACGTCCCATTGATACGAGTCGGGAGAAGGATTCGGAGGCAATATTTCCTCGTCAATTGCATAGGCTAGGCCCGATGGCTGATGAAGTCCCAGAGACCTCACAGAGGCCATATCGAGCAAGCTACGTTTGGGGCAAGGGCCCTAGAAGCAGCTGCGCGCGTCTGTCTATATCGCTTCGGCGGGCGGTGATGTTGTCGTGGCAGTTGCATTGGTTCGTTTGTGCGCTCAAGGCCTGTCTGATGATGACGCGCGGTGTGATGGGACAAGAGGTAGCAGGTAATGTCTCTCGGCAAGTTGACGCACGTCCCTGCTCATCCGCTACACGCCATTCGCCCACTACGATAGCACGTTAAAAGACCAGATCTGTCGTGGAACAAGCATGTGTTGTGTTTACTGAAACATATGCGGGATGTACTGCTTACCCACTAGGTAGTCATTAGTAGTACCTGTAGGAGGCGGCGATCTTGGTACAGTATGTACATCCTAAAAAGTATCTTTAGATTAGTATCCTGGCATGCGGCGGCCAAAAAAAGATGCCGCTTCACCCCATCTTCTACTATGGCTCAGTTAGTAATTTTTTTTGTTCACCCATTGCCTGAGAATCTATACCTGCGAGCACCGGTTAGATATCTTTGCGCTACAATACAGGGCCTTTCGTCACGGCTGCAGTAGTAGTAGTAGGTACTGTACCTACTAGTACTAAAGTGCCTTCGTCCTACTGTACAGTACTAGGCGCCGAACGCGTTGCGATAATACTAGTGGGTACATACCTTAGTACCTAGATCTTATAACCACAGCGCCAAAGATACATTGTACTCCAACTGTACCGTGCCACTGCACCCCACTGTACCGTACAGCGTGACGTCGCCAAAGTGACAGTCCATTATTACTACTACTGATACTGCGACGAAGAGACACAATCCATTCGATCTTTAATCGCATCGCTTATACTCGGCATTCGCCGCGTTTCTCGCTTGATGAACAGCATGCTATCAAAACCATATCAATGACCAACATGGCCCGTGAGCTTAGCAGCGACACGCAAGCAGGTCAAGTCGCTGCGTCTCCAAAGCTCGGCTGGCACGCGACTACGACCTCAAAATCACCCGATGTAGCCGAGCCCATGACAGCGACCAGCCCAACCACCACGACACAGGAGAATTTTGTCAATCAGGAGCAGGTAGAAGGCTCGAAGAACGATGTTTGGGTTGATCGCACCGTTCGTCAAGGTGCTTATAAGTCGAAAGCTCCTATCAACGAGGACCAGCATCGTATCAGCGAGGCAAACCAAAAAGACGATAGCGATTCGATTGAGAATGACGGCAAAGGTCACGATGGAGACGGAGTCAAGGATGAGGAAGATGAGGGGGTCGATGAAGAAGACGAGGATGAGGACGAGGATGAGGACGACGAGGATGATGACGACGCAGACGACGAAGACGACGACGAACCTTCCCTCAAACTCTCGAGGCTCACATCGAACTTAAATGCAGTCTACCGAAATGGCGACGCAACCAGCGCATTTATTGTTGCTGGTGATAAGATGGTCAGCATCAATCACTAAACTTCCTAAAGACCGAGTGCTAACACTATCAAGATTATTGGTACCCATAATGGCAACATCGTACGCGTGCTCTGAAGACCACTGTACTTTATCCAGTCCCGCTAACATCATTCAGCATGTTCTTCAACTCCCGAATTTCAAGCCACTGAGAGTATACCACGCGCATGCTGCCTCGGTCACTTCGATATCCATCTCACCGTATCCCCCTCCGCTGCCCACTGGTCACCAGCAGCCCACACCCTCGACACACCCTTTCAATGATTCTCAGAAAAAGGCGCACGAGGCTTCTCCGTCCACAACCTCCAAAAGATCCAGAGAGCCGACTCAGATACCAAAAATACCCTCTAATGATATTCACATAGCCACCTCTTCAATGGATGGAAATGTCTGTGTTCAATCTCTGCTTGATACAAAAGATGTACAACTGCGGGGCTTCGGTCGCCCCGTAGAGACCGTGGCCTTGTCACCAGACTTCAAATCGGATCGTACGTACGTCTCCGGAGGCCTGGCCGGCCAATTGATCCTAACATCGGGCGGCGGACCTGGCCGCAGCACCTCGACGACAGTCGGCACTGCAGCTGCAACGGCGTCTGGCTGGCTTGGAAGCATGGGGCTGGGGTCTAATACTGGCAAAGATAGTATACTTCATTCAGGTGAAGGCACTATCAATACTATCAAATGGTCGCTATCCGGAAAATACGTTGTTTGGCTCAACGAGCAAGGGATCAAGATGATGCGCTCCAATCTGCGCCTTGAGGGCGCGGATGCAGAAGATGCTTGGAAACGCATAGGACACATTGACAGGCCGCAAACAGACGAATGGGACACAATGGCCAGCGTTTGGAAAGGCCGTGTTGAATGGATCGACGAAAAGGCTATCGAAATGGATGAGGCTGTAGACAATCGTCAAAGTAGCAATCGTGCGTCTTTCCCTAGTGGTAAACCTCACCAGCAGGCTTCACAGTCAAAACATACCACCACAGAACGTCTGCTTGTCGGGTGGGGTGGCATGATTTGGATCATTCACGTCCATTCGGATGGGTCTGTTTCCAGGGGCAGCGGGACTCAGAGCGCTGGCCGTGCCGAGATTGCCAAAATGTGAGAATTGTTCTTCTGACCATGTTAGATCCTGCTAATATGTTATAGCCTGCGCATTGACTGTATAATCTCCGGGATTTCTCTCTACACATCGAATCTCCTCCTTGTTCTCGCGTTTACTATTCCTGAAAATGCAGAAAATGTGGACGAGGACGAGGCCAAGGTGGCTGTCACAGACTCTGCGATGAGTGGTCGCCAGCATCACCAATTATCCTCAAACTCCAACAAATCTGAACAAGCCGGAGGCAGTAGACAGCGCCGGAATAACTCAATGCCAGAGCTTCGCCTCATAGATCTGGTCTCTCAGGCAGAGGTTGATAAAGAGGAGCTTGCTTTCAGCCGCTATGAACGGCTGTTCTCCGCTGACTATCATCTCAACGTCTTGCCAGCACGTAGTGCGGCCAGTGTGGTGGCTTCCAAAGGAGCATTGGAAACGATCGCCGGACTGGGCAGTGAGATGTGGAACGTTGCCATCAACCCCAGGGCTCTCTTCAGCTCGAGCGCCAGCATTCGTAGTCGTGACAGCGCCGACGAGCTCGGACAGAGCTCACGGACAGCCAGCACCAGTGGAACACTTCGAGGCACTCCAATCAAGGCAGCACCGTTGCCCGTGCACCCGAGCTTAAGCAAGCCCGGTGCCAAGATCTTTGTCCACAGCCCATACGATTGCATACTGGCAACGAAAAGGGACCTAAGCGACCATTTAGGCTGGCTGTTGGAGCACGAGCACTACAGCCGCGCATGGGAACTTCTCGATGAGAATCCTGAGATTTTAACCGAGAGGACAGCGGAGTTGACACCAGCCAAGTTTGCGGGACAAAGCGGCACTGCCGAGGTTTTCGAGGAGGAGTCTGTGGCGGACTCGATCAGCCGTGTCGCTTGCAGTGCAGTAGAGAAGGAAAAGCAGCGCATAGGTGAGCTCTGGATCAAAGAGCTCATCGACACGGGTCAATGGGCATCTGCCGCGGAAGTGTGCGGTAGGGTCTTGCACTCAGCAGACCGTTGGGAGAAATGGGTATGGACATTCGCCGGTGCAAACAAGTTTGACGAAATCACAAAGTATATACCCTCGACGCTCATGCACCCGCGCATCCCGACACCTGTGTATGAGGTTGTTTTGGGCCATTATATTCACAACGACAAGCCGAGGTTTCTGGATTTGTTGGATCTGTGGCCCGCTGATCTGTTTGACATCAAAACCGTGACGACAGCGCTCGAGAATCAGCTGAAATTTCGTGATGTTCGCGAGGACAGCATAGATGGCGGTGAGAAGGGCCGGGACTGGCGGATCGTTCATGAAGGATTGGCCAGACTCTATGAGGCGGGAGGTCGCCACCGCGAAGCTCTCAAATGCTACATCAAGCTACACAACGCCGACGCATCCTTTCGGCTCATTAGAGATAATCACCTGGCCGAAGCTGTTGCTGACGACATACCTGGCTTTATCACGCTGCGGGTTCCCGCGGGCGGCGTCGACCGAATGACGAAAAGAGATCTTACCGATGCAACCTCAGACGCGATCACGCTCCTTGTTGATGAGGCTCAGCACGGATTAGTTAGCCCCAGACAGGTCGTGGAACAGCTGCAGGCAAAGAAGCTTCCTCTCTATCTATTTTTCTACTTGCGTGCCTTGTGGTACGGAGACGGTGTGAAAGAACATGCTGGGGAGAACCGTGATCATCTGCTACTAGAGAGCCGAGCGCTAGTCGACAACTTCGCCGATCTCGTTGTCACATTGTTTGCCTCAAATGAGCGGCAGCTTTTGATGGACTTTCTCAAATCGTCGACAGCGTACACGTTTGAAAAGGTAATAAGATCGTCTCCATTTGCAGGAGAACTTGACACTGATTCTTGGGCAGGCTGTGGAGGAGTGCGAGCAACATAAATACTATGACGAGCTAGTATACCTATACTCGAAGACGGGCCAAATGAAGCGGGCCTTATATCTAATCATCGATCGACTACGAAATGTTGAAAAGGCGATTGAGTTCGTCAAGGAGCAGGACGACCCCGACCTCTGGAATGACTTGCTTGATTACAGCATGGATAAGCCAAGCTTCATCCGGGCATTGCTAGAACAAGTCGGCACAGCTATCAATCCCATCACGCTGGTGCGACGAATTCCAGACGGGCTCGAGATTGACGGTCTCAGGGAGGGCCTGACGCATATGATGAAGGAGCATGAGCTGCAGCACAGTATCAGTTTCGGTGCCGCAACCGTGCTACGAAGCGAAGTCGCTCTGAAGCAAAAGGAGCTTCGAGCTGGTCAGCGTCGTGGCGTCAAGTTCGAGCCAGCCGCACTGCCAGCCACGGCAACCTCGAGCCAGGAAAAGCCAGACAGCGGTGTCAAGGACGATCCAGAAGCGGCGAGCAAGCAGAAGACGAAGGGGAAAGCAAAGGCCGGTCACTGCGTTGGATGCGGTGAAGCGTTCAGCGATTTTGAGACGGAAACTCTGGTGGGCTACGCCTGCGGCCACGTGTATCACGTCAGCCATCTAATGGAACTACTCAGTCGAGGTGGCCAGGCGGACATTGATATTGGAGACGACAACCAAGAGAGCAATCGGTACTTAGTGGGGATGAAAGTAATGAAGGCGCGGCTACTGCGTGACAAATTGAAGGGCGGCTGCCCCGTCTGTCATGCAATGTAGTGAATATATATTGCACAACACCAATGAAGTTTTGCCATTTCTTGTTTCTTCGGTGAGCAGTATAGGCCGTTGGTCCTTTATGGAATGTACTTTGGGCCCGAGTCGAGCGATGTTACGTCGGCATTCTCTCGTCAGTTTTTTGCCCGTTTACACGAGAATTACTAAAGAATTCTGTCAACGTATTTGAAATGAAGTGCCTGTGAAGGCTATACACGCAGGCACTCTCGAAATGGCTTGGTAAGAGAGCTCTTGTCAGGTGAAGTGTCTCAATTGGATTAAATCAGGATTTTGTCTTTGGCTTTTCTACCAATCACACTCCCACCACCATTCAAACAATCATATCTTCCTCTCTTCGGCCAACGTCGGCAAAGTCCTCAAAACCGGCAACAGCAACGCAAGGCCAGTGGCTTTCCGATGCTATTCAACCACCCCGTGCGAACATGTCTCACTCCATTTCCACACCAATGCTGACGTCTTTCACCCACTAATTAGAGATCAACGGCCGAGAACCTAGAGGTGCCAAGATGACCGAGCAGATATTCAGCACCTCTTTCTAGACCGCAAGGGCCGCAAGGGCCGCAACGAAGACGTTGCCCATAGTCACTGCAACGAGCGCCGCAGCACCAGTGGGAACGTTGGCTGTGGCGCTGGCAGTGGTGCTGACGTTGCTGTTCTGCTCCTCCGTAGTGGTACTAGTAGTGGTGTAGTCGGTGGTTCCGCCGGCAGGTGTGGTGACGCTCTCAGTCTCGCTGCTCGCGGTGGTGGTGGCGGGAGGCGAGCTCTCCCCGGAGCCGCCGCCGCCGCCACTGCTGCTGCTGCTAGCAACGGTAGGAGTTGGGGTAGAGACGATCGCGTCGCTGCTACTGGCGGAAGCAGAGGTCTCGCCCGGCTGGCTATAGCCAGGGACGGACGACGAGGCAGAGCCGGAGGCACTAACGCTGGAGACGGAAGTATAACAGTGAGTGCTATGGACGACGCTGCAGTAGTTCATGGTATAAAGCATGGTTCCTAAGAGATATACCGTTAATCGAGACTCTTGCAAGGTGAGTTTGGTTTAGGTGGAGAGAGAGGCTTGTGAGCGAGGGAGTAGACTTGCCGGCCACGGCGGTGCTACCGAGTTCCTGAGCGGCGAGGCTTTCGGTTGACTGGCCCTCAGCTGTAAGTAGTCAGTTGATAGATGTATTATCAAAAGGATACAGCCGTGAATGGGAATCTTACTGTAAGTAGCAGTGGCGAGGGCAGGCGTAACTGCTGCGAGCAGAGCAGTGAGGCCGACAAAGATAGGCATCGTGATTTCGATCGAGGATGACGTTGAAGGACTTTTCTGCGCTGTGGTATCCCTTTAGCCTCTCGTTCTTATAGATAAGTGCTTGGAAATCTCAAAACGTACTTTAATTGCTATGAGTATAAGGTGTCGAGATGCTTGAGGACGCAAGAGGGAGATGTTGTGCTGTTGAAGGAGGAGAGAAGCTGAGGAGGAGCAGGACGTCCAAGCAACAGCAGCTCACCCCATTTTCACTTGCGGCAAAATCAGTTCACTCAAGACGCACGAGCCATGAGACGGGAGTGATCCCCCGTTGGAAAACGTGTTTTAAAAAAAAAGAAAAACAAAAATAACAAGCTGCGTTTGTTGTCACCAAGTGTCGGCGACGCGTTTCCGTCTCTTCCCCGTTTGCTCGCGACGGACGCCGACACTCCCAGCACGGCGTGATGCGGCCTACGGGGTGGTGGAAGAGACTAGACTATGGTCTCGGGAATCTACGGCGGCGAGGAGGCTTGTTGTAAAACAGGTATGAAAAGCGAGGTGTGCGACGCGGGAGGAGGTTTGCGTCCGGCGTTGCGCAGGTCTTGCCGTGAGGCGGCGGCATGGCCAGCGAAGACGGCTTCAAGTCTTCGAGGCGGGAGAATCGCTCTACATCTGAGTCACTGTCCGCTCATCTATAGCGATGGCAGTTTCCCTGTACTTCGATCTGCCTGGGTGGTGTGCTGGGCTGGCTGACCACGGCAGATGAGTGAGGTGCTCGGTAACACATGTACACTCAAGGAGTTAAGAAAGCGTCGCAATATAGAACAGAGACTGTCTTGCTAGAAAACCTACATGCTACCAGCCGTTTCAGCATCTCAGTAGGGCAAGGTCGAGACACCTACTCACTTGCACCGAATCAGCTTTGTCTCACTTATACGCCGTTTGCGCGGTGGAGTCATGTATGGTATATTTTGGATTCACCCACACTGCTAAATGAACACTTCGAATCATTGAATATGGACGAATACACGGCCAGTGCAACTCGCGGCAAGACCATTACTCAAGAAATAAAAAGTATACTACAGAGGCGATCACAAAAAAAGAAACTGCCGTCTCCTTGTGGACAAACGGGGAATCGAACCCCGGACCACTCCCAGTCGACAAAGATGCTAAGGGAGTATTATACCACTAAACCATTCGCCCAAGAATTTTTGCAGCCCGATGTCGCTATTGCGGTACTTAGAGCTGACGCGGCACTGCGCTTCGTCTCCAGCCGATCTCGACGCCGGCGCGCGGCTCGTCAACGGTCCGCCGCGCGCCAGCCGCCTACGCCCCGATGCAGGTGGTCTTATCAAGAACAAAATAGCACATCGACGAAGCCTAGAATGCAGATAGAGTCAAATCGTTCGTGTATCAGCCACAAAAGAGAAAGCAGGCCTGCGTCAACGTCCTCATCCATACGTGCCCGCCACGATTGCCATGAACCCGACGTACACTCCGACCGCCACCGCCCCCTCCAGCGGGCTCTCTCTACCCGCCAACACGTTCTCGTGCATCCCCGACTGCACAACCACCACGCTCATGCCCAGCCCGACGAGCAGCACGACCGTCATCCGGCTCACGAAGCCGCTGATGGCGAGGAAGCTAAGGATCGGCAGCGCAATGGCCATGCAGATGCCCAGCCCCAGCTGCCGCAGCGTCGCGCTGCTGGGTGACGGCACGCGTTCTGTTGTTGCCGCCGCCGCCGCCGCCGGCACGTAGTCGTACACTTGGTGTTGCTCCATCGTGTCAAATGCCATTGGTTGTGCCGCGTTCGGCGAAGTCTCCATATATGGCGCGAGCCGTGCGCCTGTCATGAGTTGCGGAGAGGCTGCTGCTGCTCCCATCCCGTCCTCGCCTCTGGCTGGCGTCCGGCTTCCGCTGCTGCTCTCGTCGCGACGGTAGTATGGGCCGCTGTCGTTTTGATTGGGCAGGCGCAGCAAATCTGCTCCTTTGTCAAGAAACCTCGTCTCCATCGGCACCACTGGCAGAGCGGCGGCGAGAAAGATTCGGTAATTGTGGACGTCTTCAGGCGTGGAGCCTTTGCATTTGAGCACTTTTTGGAATCCACTCAGCTGCGAATCTATGATAGCATACTTGGTCAGCTATTCATTCGTGACAACAAAATTTCCAAATCCACACTTTTTCTCTCTTTCGCCCTCATCTTGCAGAAATGTCTCCGTCATACTCACTATATTGAAACAGCTTGTGTGCAATTTGGTCCAGAACGCCCTTTCGCGTCGTCGTCACTTCGTTTGGCTCCATATTCTCATGTCGTCTCGACGCCGGCAAGAACCCGTCTTGGAATCTACGATGAACGCCGTCCGCGTTGTCGAGGTCCTGCAGCATCTCCTCGAGGCTACACAGCTCGTCTTGCAGGCCCAGCAGGACTCGATGATTCAGCTCCTTGAACCGCCTGTAAAGGGGCGAGATGGGCGCCTGCTCCGGACCGAGACTGCCAGCCAGCTGAGATGCCAGAAGCTCATAGCCGCTCAGGCTGGAGTCCTCGACGCGCGCAATCTGATTCCCGGGGTGCAGTGGCGGCGGAGGTAGTCCAAATACCGGCGGTGACCCCGTCGGCACTGGCGGGGGATAGGGCGGCACAAACTGAGGCGATGATGGCATGCCATGCACGTTCTGGTAGTACCACGGCGACCGTGTCCCCAGCGGGTGCAGTCCGGAACCATGCCAGCCGAATTGAGCACTCTCGGGGGACATGGGTTGAGGAGTACGACTCGCTCCCGGTGGTGGTGGAGCTTCATCAGACTTTGTACCGCCGGCGAAAGGGCCGGGTGGCAGACCGTACGCCGTTGGCCCCAATGGAGCGCTGCTGGCGTCCGACTTGACAGGCTGATGGTGCTGACCCTGCCCATCTTCCGCTGTTTTCGGGGCCCTTTGCGTGCTAGCGTCTTCGACGCCGCTCGGTTGACTGATTGTCCTATCATCGTTGGCTACCGCCATAGAGGATTCCTCGTTGGGTACAGTTTCGCCGTCGTGTCTCACGGACTCGGCTTCCGCTGCATACCATTCTGCGGGAACCTCCTTTGAAGAGCCGCTAGTTATGGTAGATGAGAGCTCAGCCGTCCGGTATGGTTGATCTTCAGCATCCGTGACGTCTTCAACGGTGGCGCTGTGATAGCGCCTTCGGCGAGAAGACACGCGGCTGACTGAGCCCTTATTTCCTGAATGTGAGCTTTCCTTTTCCTTGTGCGCCATGTTTCACGGTTTTCTGACCAGAGCGTACGGACAGTTCTCAACTTGGGCGGAAAAAGCAAAGATGGCTGTACTCTGAGGCGAGAGGCCGGATGCGGGTCTTCGTGGTATCACAGGTTTAGATCCTGTCGTATGGAGATATGTCCAGTGCCAATCGCGGGAAAGTAAGGCTACTTGGAGAGAAGAAGAGACAAGAGAGACAAACGGGCAAGAGGTGGGCGGAGAGAAAAAGAGAAGGATAAAAACACGAAAGCTGAAAATGTTGCAACCATTGGCAAGTCAGTGCGCTGTTTGGCATCGGGGTGTAGCACCGTCAAGTGCCCAAAGTGAGCCGAGGAAGGCCCTGCGTGGAATCCGGGTCTGACAAAGAGGACATGTACATACCGCAGCGAGCAAGTCTCAATCTCAAGAAGAAGAAAAAGGCCAGAAAGAAAGAAAAAAAAAGAACAAAAGAAGCTATTGAAACACTTATATTGGATAGAAGTGGACGGTCAGTCTCGGTATAAGCAAGTGGAAGCTTAGGGAACGCATTGCTTGATGAGCTATGGTAAGGGGAGCAGAGAGGCCGAGTGCTATTTTCTTCTAGCTATGAGGACAGAGCTGAAGTCCCGAGTAGAATCATGTGCCGCGGAACAAATGGTCGCGGGAGGGGGGAGAATGCAGATGTGTCACTACTATATATGTATGTATGTATGAACTGTATATGCAGGCTGTGCACCGTTGTCTCTTTGTCGCCCAGGGCCAGGTATACATTGGTACTGTATACAGTACATACACCTGTGAGTTAGGCTGCGACGGGCCGCCGGCGCCCGCGAGAGAGAGAGGGAGAGAGGCTGGCTGGCTGAGCGCCAGGAGTATGTGAGTCGTCATCGTACGCTGCCCACGTCCCGGACCTTGGACGCCTCGCTGCGGCCCAAGGACAAGATGGTGTGCGCGAAGTAGCCCGCGTCGCAGGAGGGACCGCACGTAAGCTGTCGAGAATGAGTCGCCCAGGGAAAAGGAACGACATGTTCATCTGGCTGTGGCTCATGTCCAAGGATGCAATACGATGCATAGACGAGACACGCTGAAGCATGGCTGCAGTACGATAAAGTACTGTACTTATAGTATTGTGCTGTACAGTACAGTACAGTCAGTACTATATAGCCTGGCAAAAGTCTCGCGCCACGGCCACTACAGTACCTCCGATCCACCAATACTACAGTAGCACTACTATGGCTTCCGACCCAACAAAACCCAACGCAAAGCAAGCCTTCTCATCACCGCCCGCGCAGGCCAATGGCAACCGGGGAACGCATTGCCACGACAGAGTGACTCATTAGAAATGTGCGTTCGCATTCTGTGAGCCTCACTTCTCTCTCCGTGTTTCAGATCCGCTTGCCAAGCCAAGGCTTTGCGTCTGCGCGTCAGTCAAACTGGCAGCCATTGGGGGCCAGCCCAAGCAAAGCAAACTACCACGTCCTGCAAGATCCAGCTCGGGGGCCCAATCCCGCCACCTCACAAACTGCCACTCATTGCCACGTACCTCCGCCCTTTCAAGATCAAGCAAGGGAGCTTCAAGGTCGAATTCTCTACTCAAAGTCGGAGCGCGTCGCGGCGCAACCAGGGCATTGATTCCCACACGCCCCCATACTGTGCCCTAGCCAGCCTCTCATCGCTCGTCATGCCCCAACAGACCATCACAGCACTGAGCAGGTACCTTTTCACAGGCCGCATCTCACAGCACGGTTGCTTGAACGCGCGTCATGTCGTGGTACGGCCTTCAACATTGGGCCGATCCGCCGCCGGCATCGCGTCGACACCTCGAGTCAAACAAATTAATGACGCACTGCAGCCTGTGGCGCCTACAGTTTCGAGCCAATCGACGCCAGGCCAGCTATCAAATTTCCGCAAAAGGCTTAAAGACGAGGCGAAGCTGTCAAAGAAGCAAGGGAGACATCAAAAAGCCAAGACCGAGAACCAGACTGTCGACGGCTGGGAGCTAACTGTCGGTATCGAAATACATGCCCAGCTCAACTCTCCTCGCAAGCTCTTCTCCCCTGCGCTCACGTCGTTCAATGAAGAACCAAACAGTCATGTTGCGCTCTTCGATGTGGCCATGCCCGGTAGTCAGCCGCTTTTTCAAAATGAAACGTTGATCCCAGCTCTCCGCGCAGCTCTATCTCTCGATTGCGATATCCAACCGCATAGCAGCTTCGACCGAAAGCACTATTTCTGGTGGGACCAGCCATCTGGTTATCAAGTCACGCAGTATTATCAGCCGTTCGCCAGGAACGGACGGGTGACAATGCATGCACGAGACGGTATCGCGGCCGAGGATGGCGAAAGTGTCACAGTTCGCATCAAGCAAGTACAACTCGAGCAAGATACGGCCAAGACGTTGGCTCAGTTAGGCAACATTCAATGGCTGGACTTCAACCGTGTTGGTGTCCCCTTGATTGAGATTATCACAGAGCCCGAGTTGCATCATCCCAGGACTGCCGCCGTCTTTGTCCGCAAGGTCCAGCTCCTCCTCAATACGGTCGACGCCTGCATATCTGGCATGGAGACTGGTGGCTTACGAGCAGATGTCAACGTGTCTGTGCGCAGAACTGGAGCTGGGGACATCCCACTTGGCACGCGAACCGAGATCAAGAACTTGAGCACTGTCAAGTCAATAGAGGATGCCATTATTGCGGAGAGGGACAGGCAGATACGTGAGTTAGAAGCCGGCGGCGTCATTGTCGGCGAGACTCGTGGCTGGGCGGTCGGATCAACAGAGACCCGCCGCCTCCGTGGCAAGGAGGGCGAGGTTGACTACCGCTACATGCCTGATCCCGACATTGCACCACTTGCAATTGGCGATGACCTCGTCGCGCACTTGAGGGAGTCGCTTGCTGTACTTCCTGACAAGGAACTAGACAGCTTGGTTTTAGAGTACGGCCTGACAGCCAAGGATGCCTTGTCCTTGATCATGCTAGATGGCGGTGCCCGGGTCCAGTACTACTATCGCGTCCTCGACATTCTCGGAGAGAGGTTTCAGGACGCTGGCAGCAAGCCCGATTTCAAGAGCTACGCAGTCCTTGTTGGAAACTGGGTTATCCACGAATTCGGTCGCCTTACCACCTCCAAGGCCGGTCCTCTAGCATCTGGTGACCTCGTATTTTCTCAGGATGGCGAATGTGCACAGGTACCTGCTCACCAACTATCCCAGCTCTTGTACCATCTCCACCAGAAGGACATCACCGGCAAAGTCGCCAAGGAGCTCCTTCTAGCTCTGTTTCTTGGGGACATGGGTGGTCTCGACGTCACTTCGGCCATTGCGGCTGATGATCTATGGTTCAATGAGCTGTCTTTGGACGAGTATGCTGCGATTGCGGAAGGAGCCATGCAGGATGAGGACAGAGTGCTCCGAGAGTTTGTCAACTATCAAAAGTTTCCAGAGGGCAAGCTCATGTTTCTGGTCGGCAAGATGATGCGCTTGGGTCCGACGGAGAGGATAGACCCTTCCACGGCAGAAAGCATCATGCGAGCCAAGGTGGAAAAGCTGCGTGCCGAATGAGCACTGCCGATATAATTTATATATGTAATAAGAGGCTTTCAATATGTAAGCAGAGGATGAGCCCCTCGACCGTGTAAAACAACACATACATGTATGCATAAAGCAATTGCGTCTACCGTCGGCTGGGGGGGTTTAAAAACCGTTGAGGCCGTGCCAGATTCGGCAAGGCGAAAAGCTTGTGCCTGGCATGGAATGAGCGGTGCTTCCGGACCAATGTGGCATGACGAGAGCGGTGATGGGTGGGTGACGTCAATGACGTGAGAGCCCCCTGCTACTCGTGCTCATATTTAATAGCCAACAAGGCACCGTATTTCTGTACAGCAAATAGAACAGCCCTGTCCTCCATTCTGATAATAATAATTTCGACGCGTCCATAAACACTACAAACTTATTCCACCACACACAAGCAGCCCACCATCATGTCATTCGCACTCCGCACCGCTACCCGCGCCGTTCCCCGCGTGAACGCCGCCGCCATCACCTCGGCCACCGCCCGCTCGTTCACCTCGACGGTGGTGTGTCAGAAGACGGCGACGGAATCGGTCAAGGATGGCATCAAGACCGTGGACAAGGCCGTGAGCGGCAAGATTGTCGACGGCATCAACGCCGCTGGTAAATAATCTACCTACTGTGTTTCTTCGAGGACAAGAGTTTTGTGACTGATGATATCCTAAAATAATAGAAAACGCCGGGCAAAAAGTCAAGGAAGCTTCCGCGAATGCGACGGGAAACAAGACGGTCGCTGGGCAGGCCGAGGAGCTCAAGGGCAAGGCCAAGGGCGCCGCGGAGGAGGCCAAGGGGAAGGCCAAGGGTGCTGCTGAGGATGTCAAGAGAAGTCTATGAAGACGGATAGTCTGCGCGGCGGACGGAGGCGAACGGTGGAAAGCTCGTCCTGGAGAATTGGTGCTTTTAGACAATTGTATTATATTTTGACGTTGCAACGCATCAACAACCACAACACAATCAAAACTACGAACCGACGGCCATGCGCATGAGCAGTGTCTCAAGACTTGTACTTATTGGATGGAAATTACACCACGGGCGCGTTAGAGAATGCTGAAATATGGTATTCATGCCGGAAAACCGCGTGAAGCGACTTTCAGCTCTCTTTTGTTCATCCTTCATGACGTAGATTTACGCGGTCCCGTTTGCTATGGCAGACCGTCGAAAGCAGCCCACGGCACGGCGCCCCTGCACGACACAGAATTTCACATCCAGGAATTTTACTGAGAATTCGCTCGAAATAACTCTTCCTCATCACCAACTCTACAATGAATCCTCGCCTCGGTTTCCCCCGCCATTGCTCGCAACGCCGAAGCCTCTCGGATCGGCTCCACAATCCCCAACGGCGCGAGTGGAGTCGGCAGCGACGGGCTGAGGACGGTCCATGTCCATCGTCTCTGCTCGCCACCTTGCAGACAATCCCCGACAGCATCGTGAAGTCCTCTACGCGGTCCTGGCCATCATTCTCGACATCATCAATCCTCGTTAGGGCAGAATAGAGCGCCAGGGAAAAGCTCCACGTAGCCAACCTTGTATGTACTAGCAGCGACGCATGGTAGCCCTCTCTCACACAAGAGAGTCGTCGAGTCGCGGGCACCAGTCACGATTATCCGGTTGGCCGCAATGTCGAGTTCTATCACGACTGCCCTATGCTCGGGCTGTCGCGCCGCCATAATTGCTCGAGCCTCCTCCCTACGCCTACCCTCACCGCTCTCCAGCCGCCCTCGTTCCGATCAGCGATTCCGACGACGAAGCTACGCCACCACATCCCAGTCCTCGTCACCCAACCATGCCGCCGACAAGCCTCCCCCGTGGCCCAGCTCGGCCAACCCGACACCCTACGAGATATTTGCCATGGCGCGCCGCGACCCGTATACCAAGCGGCGCTTCCACCAGCTCGTCAAGCTCTACCACCCCGACACATCCACCCCGTCCTCGAGTCTGACGCGGGCCACCCGCGTTGAGCGCTACCGCCTCGTCATTGCCGCCAACAATCTCCTCTCCGACCCGGCCAAGCGGCAGCTCTACGACCAGCACAGCATCGGCTGGTCCTCATCATCGTCGTCTCCGGACGGCGACCTCCGCGAGCGCGACCGCGCATGGCGCCACCGACCAAACAGCCCCGCCCGCAACGCCACGTGGGAGGACTGGGAGGCGTGGCGCCAGGAGGAGCTCCGGCGGCGGTACGGGGACGCGCACGCCGGCGGGGAGCCGGCCAGGCCGCTGTACATGTCCAACGGCATGTTCGCCGCCATCGTCGTCGCCATGTGCTTCCTCGGCGCGATGGCGCAGGAGAGCCGCGCGCAGACCGCGGGGGAGCAGTACTTGGGGACCGCGCAGGACCGACACGCGGATATAGGTCGGCAGATGCAGAGGGCGACAAGCGCCTCGGCGGGCCGCTCGCGGGAGGAGCGCATCGAATCATTTGTCAGGGAGAGGGAGAATGGCACATTTCGCTACAGGCCAGGGAGGTACGGCGAAGATTCGCAGGTGTCCCGCTCGGAGGCAAGCTCGGAAGTGAAGCCACGGCCTGATTTCGGACCTTTGTCGACATGATGATTACATGTGCCCTGGCTTGGCATTTATAGTCTTGAAGTATTCATTTTCATGGTGAGCTATGTCATTCCGGCATTTTAAGTGTTTATTAGAACTATATAGATGTCATGAATGCCTGTAAGTCGGGGACAAACTTTCGACTCTGTAGGATTAATACCCTTACACCCCCCCAACCCCCCGGCTGATGCATTACACTACGTCGCACACTTATCTCCGCATCTAGCAGAGAAGGATTATTTTGATTGATATTCGCGATAAACTAGGCAAGAGAATAGACTCACTCTATGCCAACGTTACGTCGCGCGCCCCGTTGTGTGCAAGGTGGTGAAATGTTGCATGGTATGATATAGGGTAGGATTATGCGGCCATTGCTTCGACAGAATCACGCTTTATCTTCTTAATACGGATTACAGGCTCGCAGTGCATGGACCTAAACAGCGTGCGACTGGAGAGTTGTTTCTTATTATGTTTACATATAAGTAAAAATGTTTATAATAGTCGAAAATCGTGTTTTATGTTATATAACTGCAGTGGTAAGGCGTTAGAAAAAATGATTAATAGTCTTATATTATGTTAGTAATTTCCTAAAGTTATTTCTTATACAAAGAACCTATTAATAATATAAAAGAGCTTAAGATTATTTAGGTATTAAAATAAATAGAAAGACATTTCTATCATAAGAGATTTATATGTTATAAGAATATTATCTACTATAAGAAACCTATCTATTATAAAAACATGATTTAATATAAGAAACTTATCTATTATAAGTAGTTTACACCTAAGAGAAAAAAATTGCATAGATGTATGTATCAAATTTAAGAAAAACTGCATAGATATTTGGGAATTAATGACTCATAGTACCCAAAGCTCTTAGGCACATTGCATCAACGAATTACAAGTCATCTATCCGTCTATTGCAGTCGCGGGAGACAAGTGGCAGCAGATTGCGGCGCAAATTCGACGATGCCACACGTATCAGCGTGACCGTACCCTTGCATGATGTCTTGTTTTTGACAAGAACTCCAATAAGCTCGTCGCGGGACACTTCCTGCGGCGCGGCCATGGTGGATATTCATTTATACTCTTATTACTTACCTGCCAGTGTCCCTTTAATGTTGGGTGGCTGTATGTAGACTCTGCTGCTGTGCTCCTTGACTGCGGCGTAATCCTAAAGTGTACTATATAGCCAGCGAAGAGGATTGTCTGGTTATTGTGGGAGTACTCTTCATCCAGACATGACGGCTTCCACTATTGGCAATGGGAGCCATTCCAGGACCTGGAGATGAACAACCAAGAAGACTCGTACCTACTCAACGACTCTATTGAGTCGTTTTCCTGGCACGATGTTCGAGTCAAAGTCAAGGACCAAGAGCCCCGTGAGCGGGCCTCCATCCTGTCGCGGTGCTCTGGTTTTGTGCGGCCAGGCGAAATGCTGGCCATCATGGGGCCCAGCGGCTCGGGCAAGACTACTCTTTTAAATGCGCCGGCACATCGAATGGCCGCGGCGGGACCTACTACAACAGGTGATGTCCTGATCGATGGGTATCGGGCCAACCTGGCGACCATTCGAGACGTAGCGGCCTACGTCGAGCAGGAGGACTCGTTAATTGGAAGCCTTACCGTGAAAGAAATCATGGTCTCTGCAGCGAGGCTTGCGCCGCCGAGGTATGCTTTTCTTCTTTGCTGCGATGAATTGCTCATCTTTTCCTAGGTTGACGCAATCTAGAAATGTATCGAGAAAGGAGGCTCTGCAGCGCGTTGATAGTTTAGTCAACAGCCTCGGTCTTCATGTGCAGCAGCATATCATTGTTGGCACGCCCATCAAGAAGGGTCTGAGCGGCGGCCAGAAGAAGCGACTCGGAATAGCAAGCCGGCTCATCACCAACCCCAAGATCCTGTTCCTGGATGAGCCCACCAGTGGTCTTGACTCTGCACTCAGCTACGAGGTCTGCAGGTATCTCAAGGCTGTCGGTAGGCAAAGAAATGTTGGTGTTTCCAACTCTCATACATAGAGCACGCCGAGTCTCATACCCATCCATATTATCATCATCGCCTCGACCCATCAGCCGTCGTCGGCTACGTTTCAGCAGTTTGACAAGCTCTGCCTCCTTTCTGGTGGTAAGACCTGTTACTACGGACCAGTCCGCGAAGCGGCCTCGTACTTCTCTGCGGCCGACTATGATATACCGCCCGAGACCAACGCCGCCGAATTCTATCCGGAGCTTGTGAACACGGATATCGATAGAGATGGCGAGATAAGCGCCATGACTGACAGACTCTGCGAGAGATGGATGGCCTCGAGATATTTCACAGACCTAGCCGCAGCGATTGACAAGTCAAGAGCTTCCCCGAAGGAGACCACAAGCGCAGCGGAGGACAAACCCAGAGCGTGGATGACAGCCCTTGTTCTTCTCCACCGGTCCTGGATCAAGTCATATCGAGACATCCTTGCTTATGGCATGCGCATCGCCATGTACCTCGGCCTTGCTGTCCTGATGGGTACCGTGTTCCTCCGCTTTAGTACCGAGCAGCGGTATATTAAGCTCTACATTAAAGCCATCTTCTTTGGCGGCGCGTTCATGTCCTTTATGGCCGTCGCCTACGTGCCGGCGTTCCTAGAAAACCTGGGCACGTTTAAGCAGGAGCGTGCGAATGGCCTCGTCGGGCCTCTTAGCTTTATGGTCACTAACTTCCTAATCGGTCTCTTGTTTCTCTTCGTAATTGCAGTGCTTTTCTCCGCCGTCGAGTATTGGCTGATAGGCTTCCGGCCCAGCGCCCTAGCGTTCTTCACTTAGGTCTTGTGGCTGTTCCTCGGCCTCGTCGCGGCGGAGTCGCTCGTAGTCTTGGTGTTCTCGGTCTTCGACATTTCCGTGGTCGCACTGGCTGTCCTAGCGTTCGCCAATGGGCTCTGGATGTGCGTCAGTGGCTCCCAGGTGCCGATGAGCATCCTCAATGCGTTCTAGAGATACGTCTTCCACTACATCGACTATCAGACGTACATGTTCCAGGGCATGATGGTCAACGAGTTCAAGGACCGCGAGTACCGCTGCGAGGAGCCCTCGCCGTGCCAGTACCGGTGCCGGTACCCCGGCGATCTCAACGCGGAGGGCAAGATTCGAGGCACGGATGTCCTGCGCCAATTCAGCATCGAGACTAGCCTCGAGGGTACTTAGATTGGAATCATGATCGGGATTATCGCTGGATATAGATTGCTTGCGTATTTGGTGTTGTTATTGCGCCAGGGATAGATGGCGCCGCCGGCGGTTGTTGAAGCCTGGAGGACTCTCATGGAGGCTGCTTGTATTCAGGGCAACTATCCCCAATTCAATCGTTGATCCTACTACTGCATCTTGGAGGCACATCCATGGCTTAGTACTAAAGTCTATCAGTAAATAGGCAGACGAATGATTAACATCGAGCGCTCGCTAGACAATGTTTATAGCGAGGGCGGGCGCCCACATGAATCACAAGGAGTTTATGCATAGTATGGTGATTGATTTCATAATTGCTGTTCAACAAACTCCAGTTTGCTGCTCATATTTTGCAGAGGCCATCTCGGCAACACGATCATGCAGTTCCACGTGTTTGGCAGATTGCTATGGATTTGCGTCCGTCACATTCCATATCAAGATATTTCATCTCATTCATCTTGACAAAATTAATTATCCACACCAACACCAGATCGTACTGGGAAGTTTACAAAAAGAGGAGGAGATTCGATAGTAACTCGTTGTAGTTACTTACATTCGCAACAGCAGGCCAATAAAGATAGAAATGAAACGTGATGCTTTTATGTCCCGGCCCTAAGATGACGGCAAGCAAGAAAGATTCTCCCCGTAGTCAGAGACAATTTAAGGCGAGGTGCCCTTGATCAAAGGATACCCTAGCATCGCGATCTCGGCGCCAAGTTGTCGCTCTTCACTAGACGGTCTGCATACGTGTCATGCAGAAACGCGATGAAGCGGTCCACGTCCGACGCCGTCGACGCGATGCCCAGTGAGACACGAATCGTCCCGGCGGCGGGCATATCGAGCGTCTTGACAAAGGCCTCGAACGACGCCGGCCGGCCCAGCGCCAGGCGCGAGAGCACGCGGTCCCCGATCCCCAGCGCGGCCTCCCCCGCGCCCGGATTGCAGAAGCAGCCGGTGCGCAGCGAGATGCCCGCCGCCGCCGACTCCGCCGCCACGGTGCGCTCGTCGACCACCGCGCCGTCGCCGTCCAGCACGTTGAAGCACACGGTGCCGCCGCGGCCGCTCAGCCCCCCGGGCCCGTAGACCACGACCATGCGGCGCCCGTCGGTGTGCGCGAGCGAGAGTAGCCGGTCGAGCAGCAGGCCGGTCAGGCGCCGCACGTGGCTCCCCACGGCGCGCACCCCTCCCATGCTGGACAGCCAGTCGAGGCCGGCCGTCACGTCCGGGATGGAGAGGTAGTTGATGGTGCCGTCCTCGAAGGCGGCCTCGCCGGCCTCCATCAGGTGCCACCGGTTGCCGACCGTGGCGGCCATCACGGTGCCGCCCGCGAACCAGGGCCGCCGGAGCCGCGCCAGCGCGTCCCGCCGCGCGATCAGGCACCCCACGCCCGTCGGCATGCCGAACAGCTTGTACCAGCTGACGATGACGAACTCGGGCTCCACGGCCGACAGGTCCAGCGGCGACGTGGGCAGGTACGCCGCCGCGTCGAGCAGCACGTCGTAGCCGCGGTCCTGCGCGAGCCCGATCCACGATAGCGGGTGCCGCACGCCGCTGAAGTTGCTCTGCGCCGGGTACGCGAAGAGGCCCCTCTTCTTCTTGCCCTTCTTCTCCTTCGTGCCGGCCCCGCAGCAGCTGCCGATGCTCATCTTCGACGCCGCCGCCGCCGCCAGCCGGGGAACCCCTCCGCGGCGTCTGGACAGGGTCGCGACGACATCATCCTCGCGGACACGCAGCTCCCGCGTGTCCCCGATGGGCACGTACATGATATCGGCGCCGCCGCTTCGCGCAAACTCGCGCAGGCCGTTGATCGAGTTGTGGTTGTCCGCGGTGAGCACAAGGCGCGAGGCCCGGCGCCATCCGTACGACTCGCCGACCAGCCGCGCCGCGCCGGTGGCGTTGGGCGTGAAGACGACGGCGTACCGCTCGGCGGACGTGTTGAAGTGCGCTAGGATCCTGCCGCGCGCCTCATCGACGAGCTTGGTCGCCGCCTCGCTCGTGGGGTTGGATGAGTGCGGGTTGCCGAGCGTGGTGTGTCGGGAGCGCGCGTGGTGGCTGTCGTGCTGCGAGCGGGATGCGAGCCCCGCGCCCGTGTAGTCGAGGTAAACGTGGTCCTGCTCGTCGAGGTACGAGTATTCAGTCGCACGGAGGTGGTCGAGCACGCATGTTGAGGTGTACTCTGGAGACGTGTTGGATAGGTCAGCTTGTTCTCGGGCACACTTCTCCATCTTGGATTTCTACCCCGGGCAGAGGCTGAATGCCGTTCTACCAGTTATCTGCAAAGACAGAGAGCACTGGAGAGGCTGAGAAGCTGACACGTCATGTGATCGTTTTTCAGCTCACGATCCCGCGGTTGGCGAATGCTACCCAGGCTTCCGTTATATATCATTCTGCGGCATAGCTTCAATACCAACCTATTTCTGCTTTTGCTTCGAAACCAAAGACAGTCCCCTCCGAACTACCAATCAGAGACACAAGTCCTCACATGACGTTCGAGCTTCTTCCGAGATACCGAAGCAAAGCGCATCTTAACTATCATCAGAAGCGGCCGAGGGCCCGTGAGATGCGCCCAGCACAGCATGTCACGGTGGCGACTCGTAGGATTTGCCCAAGCATACAATACAGCAGACAGTATGCACTGGGTCTGTTCTGATCTTTCATGATGTTGTTAAAGAGGAGTTTCAAGTTCTAGATCCAGTCATACATGCACGAAGTTTTGGCCTAGACTCGCTCAAGCGAAAAGCCTTGCACTTCCTTGCCTGTATGAGAAGCTGCCGAGGACCCCGTGAGCGTGACACAGCGCAAGGTCATCATTTAGAGTCCTCTCGAAAGCGTTGCAGACGAGACTTGATCGTCCGCTTGCTGCGCTAGTCCTGTCCCGCCGTGACATGATCAGCCGAGTAAGGCGCGTGGCTGTTGGCGAGCACGGCGCCGGGCGATCATTGTATAACACAAATCCTGGGGACGTGCGTTTGGCGGCGACGATAGCTTCCAGAGAGTGGCTGATCTAAGTAGAGCATGGCTAATCTCAAGAAAGAGCCGAGAGACTTGATTGTCGGTCTAATAGCCAATGCTTGCAGGAACAGATGTCATCAGTGTCGCACATTCAACATCGTGGCTGAAGCTGATCTTTGCTCTTGTTCCATGCCCATTCCAAAGCGCCCTGCCACGGCACTTGCTCAAAATGCGCACAATGTCACTGACATCTCGCTTCTTTCGTGGCGATGCCCTCTTACAATGGTACCTTTTTATAGCAGTCTTTTCTCGTTCCTCCGCGCAAGTCGACACTTGTCCGACAGACGGCGGTCCCGCGACGCTTTCCCACCACAATACAGCCGATCATCCGGGTTTCTCGAAGCTTTCGCAATCGGACGGACGATAAATGAGCGGACATGGACGACAACGGATCTAGGTGGGCGGGGTCATCACTTCGAGTCAGCGGCAGCGGCCCGCGATGACATTTGGCCGAGACATCCAGCGTCCCTTCTGCTCTCCACCGCGAAATATGCCCGCGATAGTTCAGTAGCATATAATACCATCTAGCACTTTCCCATCCTTTATTTCGGGCGTCAAGACAAGCAAAGGTCCTCACATTCGCCGACCTATCTGCCAGGATAGAATGATCACGGCTTTAAGAGTTTGCAGCCAACTAACGAAGCTAGTCAGAATTCCAGCTAGCACTTTAATGTATCGGTGAGTATTTATTAGCAGAGCAATGATAGATTCTGTTTTTTTTTAGAGTTTTATTTACTAGATTGCAATTCTCTTTTGCTTTTAAACTACTATTATATATATTTTTATATATATTTTATTATTTTAATATATAATAGCTACGTTTAAATTCTTATTAGAGTTATAAAAAGAATATAAAATTAAATAATAGTTCTTTATAATAACTTCACTATAATCAGAAATGTTCTTTATTATAGATAGACAGAGAGCTATCTGTTAACGACAAGGTATTGTTCGTTAGGTAGCGAATTGGTTGGTTGGTCATTGTGACTACGCATGGCTTACTCAGCGGTCCACTACAACACGCTCTCGTACTAGTTCATAGCCACACCTAATGGCCGGCCACGACGCATGAGCCGACCACACACCATAGACGTCCGTGTTAAGAAAGGCAGGGCAACCAATCAGCTTTTTCAGGAGCAGAAAAAAAAAATAGTATTTCAGCCGGCTGCTCCCGCTAATGCAACGTGAGACTTGTCAAGAAATAAACTTGCAGCGCATGCTGCATGGCGTGCTGCATGGTCTCTTCTTAACAAATAGGGAAAGGGATAAGGGGCAGGCACATATTTTCAACCTGAACGGTAGAGTCGAGAGGCACTTTCCCCCTGACGGCAACTTGCCCCCCGGCGAGAGATGACAACACGATAGCTGAACCTTCATGAAGCAATAAAATGGAAAGGGAGAAGAAAAAGAATCATGGGTGTAAGCCAAGCTACGTAATAGTGTGGGCCGTTTCACTACTCGCCAAGCATATCGCGGAAAGACATGGTAGCGTTCTCAGCATGTCAGTTAGTCACTAAGTACCTACCTCGGGTACATACCTACCACTACCTGCAGGAGTGAGCACCTTAGTACTAGATACCTACTAGGTAGGATACCTACTAGGTAGCAGCCTAGTGGCAGGGTCAGCCAGCCAGCCGAGCCGTAACGCCGGCGCGCCGCTCGGTGCGAGGCAGCGACAGGTTGAGCCTCAGGATTGATTGAGCCTCAGGATTCTCTTTTCGCCCCCCCACCTGCCCCTATTTGGCTTATTATGCCAGATCCACTGCGAGATTTCCGGAAAATGGCGTCGACCTGGGTGTAACGCATGGTGTGATACGTGGCTTTGTTGCCGGGGCTGGATTCTCATGAGAAAGCGCTTTGGTGGGAGACAGAGAACAGCATCGGAACCGTCAAGCTCTAGCATCTGTAGACATAGTCTCGGGCGTCCTCGATGGTCTTGTTGATAGTCGTCCATTCGAAACTTTACGTTGCTGCTTCGGTCGTCGGCAAGATGCGAGTGGTAGCCGGGTGGTGCGAGCTGCTTGCAGTAGTATTGAACGTGCCTTTGCGAGTACACCCGACAGGGGTTGCATGTGTACATATATGTACAGTACGCTCATGTAACGGCGTCCCTGAGCAGACTAGTCGACAAGGCCATTTGACGTATAGCCGTCGAAACGGGATTTTTTTTCAACCAACGAAGAGTGCGAACAGCAACCATTTTATACCTCTCTGAGCGACCTGTCTGTCCTTGGTTCTGTCCCACCTGAAAAACGAATCGTATCCATCCTCTTGCTCGGGGCCCTTCATATCAAGATACTGGTGGTGACGAGAAGCCTGTGTTGGCCAAAACAGCGGCGGTGGAACGCGCACATGCCCATACACACACGCCCCACCCCACTTCACCGCTTGCGGCCCAGGTTCGAAATTTTTTTTCGCTACGACCACACCCCTGCAGAGCAGGCAATATTATTTCGCTGCTTGCCGCCCACGTGTAGGTAAGCAGTTGTTGGCAAGCAGATAAAAACACGCCCGCCTGGCTAAACAGCATCGCAAGGCCACCGCTTCAATTGAGAGGCGCAGTTCATCTGGCTAAACGGCCTCCTCTGCTACTTATTTCATTGGCCAGTCAGGCTCAGTTGACAAAATGGTCGTCAACAGTAGTCCAACGTTGTGTAGTCTCCGCGGTTTAACCGTGCCGTTGCCGACAAGATTCCTGAGGCTAAATCTGCACTACCACCTCATTAGTTCCCAGCTGGCTGTTGCTTCTTCTCTAACCTTGACCTTATCGCTGGTAAGCTAAACCTTACTCAGGCGCGGTTTGGCGTCATTTTTTCCCAGCCTATCGCCGGCGTATCCGCTATTACATCCCAATGCGGCATATCTGATAAAACCTTGTTGCGCAATGTCTTGAAGAAAGAAAAAAAAAAGTTGCGCCCTTAATTCAGCGGCATCAAGAATATGGAAAAAAAGGCAGAAAGAAAACTTTTTCAGCGCCCCATACAACGTCTGACCCATACTGACACGCCCGGTCAGGGAGCAAAACAGAGGCACAAAAGAAAAAGGCATGATAGCCACAATCAAGGCTTCTTCCTCGTCCCAAGTCTTCCTCTAGCTGATCATGTGTCCGTCGTGAGTTGATATACTGGCGGCTATTGCACCTCAGTTCTGCAACTCTGGTGCCTTGATACCACCTTTCTATAGCTGTGCGTCGGTGTAAAACGCCAGCTCGCTTCCTGCTTCTTCTTCTTCTTCTTCTTCTGTCCTCCTTATAATCTCACACCCCCTAATCTCCTCCTGCTTGTCCCTTTTCTTCGGTTGGCTCTTGTCTCCTTGACCCGTGCGGGCACAATGCTCATGATACACGGCCCACATGCTAACCAAAGCACTCATCTCGGCCCTCTTCTGCTTGCTCAGTATAATCAGCGACCAACAGCTCGCTAGTATCCATAAGCTGGGTCCCTTTCCACTCTCACACCACCAAAGTCCACCCGACTTTGCCCGATCCACCACCACCACCACCATCAACGCCTGGTTCGTGAGGCCATCGCCGTCCATGGATTTTGCTCACACACCCTGCCCGCCCCGGCCGGTTTTCTCATATGTATTTTCTCGCTGTCCGACTTCCTCTTGCTCTGTAGACAGACAACCCGGCCCCAACCCCCAGTGGATCGCTCTCACCTGACTCCAGTCTACTCTCTCTTCTCCCTTTTGCCCTCCGCAAACTTTTACTCCTTCTTTACCATTCTTTTGCTTCCAAGCTCAGTCCTCTGTACATCATCAATACCTCACCTCCAGTCATACCACAGACTCTCCACCAATCTTCACAATGGCCTCTCGCTTCGTTGCTTCCCGCCTGGCTTCTGCCGCCCGTGTCAATGCTGCTGCTGCTTCCAAGCGCACCATCACTGGTAGGTGCCTCGAACCCGAAGACTGCACATGTGCCTTCCCGGCCATTGAAGGTCCATCGAGGGCTGCAATGACCATCGGCGAGATGATGAATTGCAGCGTCTCGTCTGAACCATGAGTGATTCAATTGCTGATCAGCATCGATGCCTAGGTGCCGCTAAGCGCTCCCAGCTCCAGGCTGTTTCCCGCGGTGCCTTCCAGGTCCAGCGCCGTGCCTACTCCTCCGAGATGGCCCAGGCCCTCGTCGAGGTCTCCAAGAACATTGGTATGGGCTCTGCCGCCATTGGTCTGACTGGTGCCGGTATTGGTATCGGTCTCGTTTTCGCTGCCCTCATCAACGGTGTTGCCCGCAACCCCGCCCTCCGTGGCCAGCTCTTCTCCTATGCCATTCTGGGCTTTGCTTTCGTCGAGGCCATCGGTCTTTTCGATCTCATGGTTGCCCTCATGGCCAAGTTCGTATGTGCAGTCCATCGAGACGTCACCTGCCTTTCAGTCGCTAACCTCTGATCAGACCTAAATTCTCTCAAACTCGATTGACTCGGCTCCTCTTCACTGACGGCGTCTTTAATACTCGGGGACGATTAGCGATACTCCATGTCCGTAACCAAGGTGTCAGCGCTGGAGCGCCTTTGTGGACACTCATGTTTCAAAAAAAAAAACCGGAATTGCATCATAGACGGGATATAGACTGGGTGGCGATCATGTCCGGAAGGCATGCTCGTGATAGATTTGGAAAACCCTCACCAGTTCCATTGGAACGAACCCTGTAAAATAAAAAGGTCAACTATCTCGATCTAACTTTTTTTTCTTTTGTTGGCAATAATTTGAAGCATTTTCAAAGATATCCTACCTATTTCATCGGGATGCTATGGAATCGACATCCATCTCTAGTTCGGCAGCCAGTCCACGCAATTTGTCAAGGATCTCGTGAAAGCCCAGTCCGTGTCGAAGTATAATGATCATGATACTTATAATGACGGGACGAAGAGTTCGGGGCGTAGACTGTTGGCATCACTGAACCGGCTGATCATCTGATGTAGAATTGCCGCCTATGTTCTCTCAGCCACGAGCGCGGTTCCTTTAGACCTGCTACCGACAAAAATGCCTTCTGTTGGATACATGGTTGTTTTTCTCTGGGAAGAACGCGAAACAAGTTCCTAATGGCCAAGCATTGCGTTTAGGAGTAGACGATCTTGTGGTTGCAAGCTGGTCCAGCATTGACCTTGCTTCCCCTCACTGTCGGATGGCTAATACTAAGTTAGTCCAGTACCTGCCGGACCGGCCAGGTTTTTCCGGCTTGGCTCACTATATATGTACGTATGACGTGGCAAGATAAATATGTATACTGTTTTCCTAGACAATAAGATAGCTGCAACACAGCTGTATATAAATAAATCTCACCGAGGCGCTTTACTCCGCGACTCATCATTCTTTGGCAGGATGAACTTGACTGGAATGATTGTCCAGTGAGCACATGATCTACGGCACGGCGGTCTGCATGGGCCATCAAGTAAGCATAATTAATCACCGAGACTGACCAAATAGAATGACCAGAATGGGAATAGAGAATATTTTGTACTTGTAGGTAGAACGCGTGAAAACCTATTCAAATGATGTCAAAAAAAAAAGACGCGCAATGCATGTTACTATTTCCTAAATGTGGCACTTCTTTCACCCCTAATCGGCGGTGCTTTTCTAGCGCCCTTTAACGGATCATCGCCCGTCTTCGAGTACGGATCGAAAACCTTCTGAGGCTTTGCGGGGGTGGCATTCAAAGTTGCCGCATCTTCGCGCTTCGAGTGCATGACGGATGCCGCGGTGCTGTAATCAAACGGCACTGCATTGTACTTTGTGCTCGTGCTTGCCTTTTGTTTGTCTTTTTCCTTTTGCTTTTCCTTCTCTGCCCTCCGCTGCATCTTCTTAGTCTGTTTCGCTTGCCGTCTTTGCTGTGCTTCCAGCTTGGCTTTCTTCTTCGCAGCTTTGCGCTCCTTTCTAGACTCGACTCGCTCATCATTGATATCGATGACTCCGTCTCGTAGCGTCGGCGTCGACACTGCTTCTCCATCTGCATCTTCGTTCGAGTCGGACTCTTCGCTCGTCTCGGGGTCTTCGTCAGCCGTGGTCTCTGGTTTGCGTTTTGTACCACGTTTCAGAGTGAATTCTTCATCCTCCTCCTCCACCACAGCATCGACTATAGGCGGGACATCCCTTGGCTCAGCCTGCGAAAGGAGTTCAGCTTCCATCTCAGTACCTATTTCGACGGAATCGACGAATTTCCGCCATGGAAAGGGAACATCCTCGCCCAGGCTGTCAATGGCAGCACCGGAAGCGTCCCAGAGAGAACTAATGGGCATGTCACCAAATAAACGTGAACGTGACAGGCTGCGATGGACTATTTGGCCATCAAGCTCCGGTAACTTGGTCAAGCCATGATTTACTTTAGGTATGGCGTTTCTCGTCGCCGAGTCGGGGGCGATGCTTGCGAAAAATTGCAGAAGGCTTGGACCCGGTGTCCTGCTTGCGTGCTGGACGCGCTCCCATATGGCATTGATTCTTGACCTCGCCAAGGGTGCAGTGAGTGGCATGAGGCTATGGAGAGCCTTAGCGTCTGGAGGGCTGGCACGACATATATCGGCTAGATGGTTTGTACCTAGCACAAAGTTGGGGCTCTCGTCTTCTTGCCGGGCAGTGTCATCGCGCCATTTCCACAACGTCTTGAATAGGGTGAATTGCGGTGCATCGTACGATAGATGTGAGTGCTTCAGCACATAGTTATACCAGCCTCGCGGGCCTTCCCCCGTCTCCTCGTTGTAGCCAGGATGCACGTGTCGAGATAAGGAGAGCTCACGAGACTTTTGCAGAGCGCGACCAATGAGGTCTTGCTCCGGAATGCTACGATTCGAGGATTTGACCAGGTCATTCCGGACCTGATCGTAAATGTGCAACAGGTAATGGGTGTCAGATCTGGCGTAGTAGAGCATCTCCGCGGGAATCGGCCGTATTCGCCAGTCGGCCAGCTGGTACTGCTTATCGGCATCGAAGTTGGCAAACTTGGCGAGAAGAAAGGCGAGGCTGCGGCCGGCATAGGCTAGCTGCTCGCAGGCAAAATAAGTGTCAAAGAGGCCATTGACATAGAGTCCAAGGTCGCGCTGTAGCCAGACCATATCCATGTAAGCTCCATGGAAAACTTTGATGATGGCCGGGTCCGCGAAGACCTCGTTGAGCACTTCTAACTTGTGCCGCCATGGCTGGAGAGTATCGACAATCCAGTCCTGTTGACGCGTGCTTACTTGCATCAGAGAAACGAGGCCAGTGTATGTTCTAAAATCGTGATGTTCCAGATCGATGGCAATCTCGTCGACCTGTTTCAGCTCTTGCAGCATTTCCAGCACTCCTTCGTAAGAGTCGATCCATTTCGCAGAAGTGTTTTCGACGGGTTTCCACGGGATGGGCTCGATGACTTGAAATGTGCTGTCGGGATACTCCATTTCGAGTATTTCAGTCTCATACGGATGCTTATATCTGGGTGAAAGGTTAGCATAGCAGCGCGTTGAGTGGTACGAACATACTGCGTTGAGCCGTCCGCGTCTTTGAAAGTGACGAGACTTTGACTCAGTGGGACAGTTGCATGTGGCTTCTGTGAGAGAACAGGTTTCCATGGTCCGGTGGGAAAGTTGTCTGGCTGGACATCGAAAAGAGTCTGCGGCTTGACCACATTGGCGTTGCGAATGACTTTAGTGGTGGTGGGTTTTGTTCTCTTTGCTTGTGATGACTGCTCCATGTTAGTATCACGAACGCGTGCCCAGAGAAGGCGCAAGTAGGTGAGCACATACGACGTCCGATGGTGGTTCCTTGCGCTTAATCAGGCCGGTGTATTCGTCAAGAGCCGTGTCGGCCTTTTCTAGAATCGAATCGACGACATCGACGATGCCTTGCCAATTAAGGTCAATGTCCTCGGCATCTTCAAGCTTTGGAGCCTTGGTGCTGCAGACCCGTGCGGCGGACTTCAAGAGGCGCGTAGACAGGCTGAGAAGACGCGCCGATTTTTCATCGAGCTGCTCGGCGGCATCGGGGTTGACGGTCCTTTGAAAGCTGAGGTCTTCAGCGGCAACTCGGTTCGCATACTTGACTGTGGATACGAGGGGTTTCTGAACGCCTTCCTGCAGCGACTTGAAGTCCTGAGGTGCCGCCATTGTAGGTGGTATCTGGGATTTGCATGTGCTCGTACTGATGGTTAGGCCGTTGTCGCATGGAGGTAGTGGATGCGGCGTCAAAAATTCGAGACTGTTATCGATAGGAGTCTGCCTGTCTTATTAGTTAGTGCCTGCTTGTTCTGTTGCAGACATTTACAAGTACAGGGTACCGGGCGAAGTGTAATTAATATATTGATACATAACATACAATACAACTGATTACCTTGGGGTTCTTGTTGAGTCGAGAGGCCTTGCTTAATTATCGGAAGTGTATGCAGATATTCCAAACTATTTTTCCATGTCGCGATTTTTTATTGCTATTATTGCGTTTTGAGTCTGCTGTTGTACATGGGCAAGTTCTTCGAGGGATACATAGACTACTGCAGATTTTTGGGTACAAGAAATGCACAGGTGCAGCCACTAGTAAATTATAGTTAGTGGCAGATCACTGCAAAGCACCTATCGTGCGAGTGCTGGGTTCATTGATTACTGTAGGTTACGCCTTTTTATGCCTTAACTGCCTGAATAAACGAACGTCAAGAATCGACTTTTTACTGTCGTAAAAGCGGTAGACTCGAGAATGCTCCTAGACGGCTACTTAATAAAGTCTCGTAAAAAGCACAGACTAACCTGGCACAAGCCACCCCTGCCCGACGTATCGTCACGGTGATGTAAGCAGGAAAAGCCAACAGTAAAAAAAAGTTGGCAGCCAACTTGGTGCTACACGGACAAAATCTGCTGGTCGGTTCTTTTGTCCACCGCGCTCTACATACATGCTCTCTGCTCTGATGAACATCCCAGCGGTACACGCCACACCAACTCTCGCTCAAAAAGCTCCGCGACTCATCCCTCATTTCCACAGCGCTGTAACAGTTAGTAGTCGGTCGCTTGCGCGGTCAGAACAGCATCCTTGACTTTTGACAGGTCGGCCAATTACATCACTTATGCAGCCTCTCGCACTGCCTTGCTCAAGTATTCTTCTGCCCTGTAGCTGAAGAGAAATTGCGTTTTGTTCTTTCTTTTTGTTCGACCTGGCTCGGCCAGCGACCTATCACTCAGCCAACGTGCCCAATTCCCGCAAACCTGCTGCAACCTCTGTGAGCTCTATAAGCCCCGCGCGCCCGCTGCCAGCCAACAGATACCTAATACGGAGGCAGTTACCCCACACTGCATACGTACTGAAAAGAAAGAAAGCCTGTTTTACAAATTTCCCATCCTTCAGCTTGGGCAGGGCGACCTTTCATACTTTATCAGATTCTTGTCAGCAGAAGTCTCTCCCAGGCAACATCCATCTGTCTGGTCAAAGCCTTGTCGTACGACGTTTCCACGCATATCATCAGATTAGCTGCCATGTCCAGCTCGGCCGAGACGCAGCAAGAGGGAGGCGCACCAGGCCGACTGTTGCTACTCTCCAATCGCCTACCAATCACAATCAAGCGTTCCGAAGATGGCAGCTATACGTTCTCCATGTCATCGGGCGGTCTCGTCACCGGGCTCAGCGGCTTGAGTAAGACCACCAGCTTCCAGTGGTACGGATGGCCAGGCCTGGAGGTTCCCGACAACGAGGTTGACGGCATGAGAAAGCGTCTCAAGGATGAGTATGGCGCACACCCCGTATTTATCGACGATGAGCTTGCCGACCGCCACTATAATGGATTCTCTAGTAAGTTGCGGCCTGCTGCACTCCTAGACTGCCCCCCTCTCCCCTTCTCCCCGCGCTGACAAGAGACTTTCTCAGATTCGATTCTTTGGCCGCTTTTCCACTACCATCCAGGTGAAATCACCTTTGACGAGTCCGCATGGAGCGCCTACCAGGAGGTCAACCGTCTGTTCGCCCAGACCGTCATCAAAGATGTGCAGGACGGCGATCTGATATGGGTTCACGACTATCATCTGATGCTTCTGCCTCAGATGCTGCGGGAAGAGATCGGCAATTCCAAGAAGAATGTGAAGATTGGCTTCTTCCTGCATACGCCATTCCCTAGTAGCGAAATTTACCGTATTCTGCCTGTCCGTGAGCCCCTTTTGACAGGTCTTCTGGATTGCGATCTCATTGGTTTTCACACCTACGACTATGCGCGTCACTTCCTCAGCAGCTGCTCTCGTATTCTTGGAACTCCGACAACACCCAACGGAGTCGACTGGAACGGCCGATTCGTCACGGTCGGTGCGTTTCCCATCGGAATTGATCCTGACAAATTTGTTGAGGGGCTCGAGAGACCCAATGTACAAGAGCGAATCGCGGCCTTGAAGCGGAAATTTGAAGGCGTAAAGCTTATTGTCGGCGTGGATCGCTTGGACTACATCAAAGGCGTTCCGCAAAAACTCCATGCTCTGGAGGTCTTCCTGACCGAACATCCCGAGTGGATCGGCAAAATCGTCTTGGTCCAGGTTGCCGTCCCGTCACGGCAGGATGTTGAAGAGTATCAGAACCTTCGCGCCGTGGTCAATGAGCTCGTTGGCCGCATAAATGGCAAGTTTGGCACCATCGAGTTCATGCCCATACATTTCCTGCACCAGTCAGTCTCCTTTGATGAGCTGACGGCGCTGTATGCCGTGTCAGACGTTTGTCTCGTGTCCTCTACGCGCGACGGTATGAACCTTGTCTCGTATGAGTACATTGCTACCCAACGTGAGAAGCATGGCGTGATGATTCTCAGTGAATTTACCGGTGCAGCCCAGTCGCTCAATGGAAGTCTGATTGTCAACCCCTGGAATACAGAGGAGCTTGCCAACGCCATCCACGACGCTGTGACCATGAGCCCCGAGCAACGTGCGGCCAACTACAGCAAGCTCGAGCGATACGTCTTCAAATATACGAGCGCGTGGTGGGGTGCCACATTTGTGGCCGAGATGACTCGTCTAAGGAACGAAGACAACCAGGCCAAGACGATTCGAAATGTGTCCGGCGCTGTGACGAGTTCTGCGCAAAAAGCTATAGCGGAGGAGCCAGATTCGAAATGAAGACGCTGGCCGGTTTGGCAGACTGAGCGGAACATGGAACTATGTTGATTTAAAAATTCATTGGGAGCATAAAAAAGAGGGACATACACTTCGTGAGGTGGGAAATTTTGCTTGGAAAGAGAAGAAAAAGAAGATATGAGCCTACGTTATTGGTTATCTGGAGTTTTTTTTTTTTTTTTTTTTTTTTAAAGGGATTCATTTTCAAGCGATTTGCCTGGCCATGACAGCATACACACAATATATCACGATGAGAGTAGCATCTCTTTCTTACGCTTTGCAACTCAGATTAAAAGCTTTTGATATTTAAAGGATTTTCAAACGTGTCGATGGTCGTTGACCCAGCTTCCCCTCGTCTCCTATGCTGACACCTCAGCCCTGCACCAAAACGCCAACGCATGTCCACTATTGATTGCGGCTGAAATCTTGTTCTCGGCCCTCGACCTGGCCATCCTCAACTGCCGACTCATCCATCTTTGCTGATAGATAAAACGATGAGCGACAAGAAAACCAGCACTATGCGCCGCAGACTGTGCGCTTTCTCCTCTCGTACAAGGTCACTGTCATGGCCTTACTCGACTTCATCCTGGGCACTGGCCTGAAAGAGTACGAATACACGCCCATCCCCAGGAGCTCCCGTGCTTTTCGCCTCGCCAGGCTGTTGCCGCCGGAGCCGTCCCGCATCCCCGGCTGCGCGCCCACGCCGCGCATCGCCATCATCGAGTCCGATGCCGGCGGCGCTGCCGTCGAGTACGACGCCCTCTCGTACCACTGGGACGTGCCCCCAGGCCTGGGGCGGCCCAACCGTCCCATCATTGTCGAGGCCGCCGGCGGCGAGCGCTCCCGCCTGCACGTCTACCGCCCGCTCGAGCTCGCGCTGCTCAGCTTCGCCGCCGCGAACGCCCTGGGCGGCGATGCGGGCGCCCGCCACGACCTGCCCATCTTCATCGACCAGATCTGCATCGACCAGCGGAGCGACGCCGAAAAGGCGCACCAGGTGCCACTCATGCAGGACATCTACGCGGGGTGCCGCCGCGCCGTCGTCTGGCTCGGCCCGGGCACCGCCGACACGGACCGCTGGTTCGCGTACGCGCGCAGCGTCGCCGCCGAGGGCGTCCTCAGCGGCATGATGGGCCCGCGCGTGGGCAGCGTCATGCGCGTCTTCGACGCCGTCATGGAGACCATCGACGCGTCGTCCACGGCAGGGCCGCCCGGCCTGACCACCGCCGACGAGCTGCAGGACCACCGCGACCTGCTCGACCTCGTGGAGCGCTTCGCCGGCGACTACCCGATCCAGTCGTACCTCGCCGTGCTGCGGCGCGCCTGGTTCAGCCGCCTGTGGACCATCCAGGAGGCATGCCTCGCACCTGCCGTGATCATCGTGTGCGGCGCCGAGGTCCTCTGCTTCGACTGCTTCCGCGCGGCCGTCTTCTTCTACAACATCCAGAACAACGCCTGGCTGCGGCGCCTGCGCGCGCCGCAGACTCGCTCGGAGCTGCAGCTGCGCAACTCCGTCTTCGGCCTCGTCCAGGGCTTCACGCGCATCTTCCAGGAGCGCAAGGCCATCCACCAGCTCGGCCGCCGCCAGCCGCTCTACGACCTGATCCTCAAGTACAACGTGCGCGCGGACGAGGACGGCGGCAAGATCGGCGCGACGCTCGCGCAGGACCGCCTCTACGGGCTGCTCGGGCTCACGGAGCCCGGCGACCCGGTCAGGGCCCGCATCGGCATCTACTACGACAAGAGCAACCAGAAGGCCGTGCAGGTCAGGGCGTACACCGAGGCCGCGGGCCTGCTGCTCGAGCAGGGCTACATGGATGTGCTGCTGTTCAACCAGACGCCCAAGCTCACGCCGGGCCTGCCGTCATGGGTGCCGGACTGGACGATGGATCTTGTGCTCCCCATCGCCTGGACCGCACTCAACAAGCCTCTGTTTGCCGCCGGGGGGCCGCCTTCGCAGGGCGATGCCTCTCCCGTAAGATGGGATGCGGCCACAAACGCCAGCACAATCATAGTCAAGGGAGTCCTCGTAGGCATCATCGCCGCAGTCGGAGAAGCGACGTACACTGCGCAGAAGAACCCGCAGGTCATGCAGCAAATCGAGTACTCATCCGCCAAGATCATGTTTGACGAAGTCGACGATTTTGTCCGGGCCGCATCGGCAGCACCCTCCACCCTCACGTCGCGGCCCCAGCCACCCACAGCGACGCCGCCCGCGCACGCCAGCCTCCGCGTCTGCGACTCCGGCCTCAGCGCGCAGCACTTCGCCGCGCAGTTCTCTCCGGACGCGGGCGCTGCCGCCCACCGCCACGCCCAGCTCCACGCCAGCATCGGGCAGCTCGGGGCGCGCCTGCTCCGCGCCGCCGCCACGGCCCGCACCTGGACCTCGCCGCGGGGCATCTACGCCGCGCTCGGCATCACGCCGTGGTACCTCGACTACTACCCGGCGATGACGGTGCTTCGGCGCCTCGCCGGCCCGCCACTCTCCCTCGCGCGCGCCGTGCTCCTCCCCGCGCTCGTCGACGCCGCCGCCGACGTCGCGGGCGTCGTGCTCGCCGCGCTGCGCATGCGCGCCGCCACCTGGCGCATCGCGCTGCGCCAGCGCTTCGGGAGGGTCGGCCTGCACGCCGTCGGCGCGGAGAGCATGCGCGGCGTCGGCCTCGACCCGGACGTCGTCGCCGGCCGCGACATGGCGGCCTTCACGACGAACCTGCTGCGCAACGCGGGCCGGCGGGTGTTCCGGACGACGGCGCCGCCAGAGATGGCGGGGCGCGACGGCGCGCTGGTGGGGATGGGCCCGGGGAGCATGGGGGTCGGCGACGCGGTGGTGGTCATCGCGGGCGTGTCGACGCCGCTGGTGCTGAGGCGGGCTGGGGCGGGCGCCGGGGAGGAGTGGATGCTGGTGGGAGAGGCGTACTGCGATGGCGTGATGAACGGGGAGGCACTGGGGAGAGGTGCAAGAGAGTTCATACTCAAGTGATTATTTCATGTTTTAAGCGAGCATCTGGACTGGCCTTTAGCATTGCGTGATATTTATTCTATCTAGTACTATACTAGTTACATCAAACTCCCGCTATCTTAACGCTTCGAAAGCGATACAAAGTTTCCAATCTAGACGCACAATGAAGATTAGTTTAGTTTCACCGATAAAATAAAACAAAACGAAAAAAAAAAAAGAATTATAAATTTGGTGAAATAGTGGTATCTGCATGATATAACCCCGATTCATCAGCTAAATCGCTCGCGCCCATCATCACTCTGTCGAGATCTTTCTGCTATCCTTTAGACTGTGCTACGGGCAAAGAGAATTGACCTTTCCTAGCACCTCGAACAAAACGACAAAAAAAAAAAAATTGGGTGCATCAAATCAACTAGAAGCAAGCCTCAATACGGCGAGTTCACAATATCATCCCGACCGAGCTTATAGCGTCCACTCATTGGTGTGCCAATCTTGTTCGCACCCGCCATAGAACCTCTGTGCCCACCGCTGCTCACTCGCACGTTGCCAATAATGCTTTCCCGGGTAGGCTTGCGGAAGCTCTTGTTGGCCACCATGTTGACCTCGTTCGGCAGAGCAACAATGACGTTCTTGTCAGAACCAAACTTGAAGTCGTCGGCCTTGACTTCATCCTCGTAACGTTTGATCTTGTACGGGGCTTTTGTACCACGCAGTACACGTTTCAGATTCCACTCAATGATGTAGGGACCGGTGGCAGTGATGATGCTTGTCTCCTCAGCACCCTCACCAGTGTTGAACTTGGCGGGCGTGAAGCTTATGGGTTTGCCGGTTTCGTGGTAGAACTGCGCTACGTGTTCCGCCGTTAGGGCTAAGCGGCGAGGACGAGGCTTGGTGTCGGCTGAGAAGCCCTTCTCAAAGCCAAGCTTGCCTTCGTTTTTGCCTCCGGTCTGCAAGGCATCGACAAGTAGGATATAGTTTTGTGTAGTGCCGAGAATATAGCGACCGTCTGCCGAGACGTCCATGCCCGTGATCGGATCGCCAAGAGCGGGTAGCTGCGTCTTGGCGCGAATACCCAAGCGATCAAAGAGACGAATATCACCCTTGTTGCTCGCGACGGCAATGTAGCCCTTTTCCGTCGTTGCGAGGGAAGAGAAATCGTTCTTTGAAGCGTACTGTTTCATGTCAGAGTCAACAAGCTTGTTGCCCGAGAGACGCGGATCGACACGGAACAGAGCGTTGTTGGAGACACCGAGAAACGTCTGTTCCGAGGTCATCTGGGCAAACTTGTTCTCGGGGGCAAAATTAACGACAGGAATATCATCGTGGACGTTCCATTCATCGACAACTTTGCCGTACTCGATATCCATGCGATAGAGCTTGTTGGGATCGACATTGTTCTGGATTATAAGATCTCGATCTTCGCCGTGGAGCATAACCTTTTTGGGGTTCATGAGTTTGCCTTTGGGGGTGGTAACCTTGGAGATGTTGGTGGAGAATTTGAGGCGATTGTTGTTCGTATGGGAAAAGACGCCAATCTTGGAACCACGAACAACAAAGGAGCGATCATGCTTGTAGCCGACAGCGAGCTGCGAGTTCATCTCCTGGTCGTCCCGTTCCTGCTCTTCCTGCTCCTCATCGCTGTCGTACGCGTCGCTTCGAATGCCTTCTTCTTCCTGATCCTCGGCTTCCTCTTCCTCCTCCTCTTCCTCAACGGCTGGTGCATCATCCAAGGTGAGGTCTCCCATGGAGTCGATAACGTATTCACGTTCTTTCTCTTGGATTTTGGCCCACTTAGTCTCGTTCAGCCTCTCCCATATGGCCTGCATAACAGCCTCCTGGAATTTTTCCAAGGTAGGTTGATCTTTGAAGCGAAGTAGCCACGAGCGAGCGCCTCCGTCGGGGGTGAAATGGTTGAAGACAAATGAGAGGAACTGGAAATCGAAGACAGGACTGAAGTCGGACACAACAGGTGTTCCAAGCCATGGCTTCTTACCCTCAATCTGCAGCCAATACTCCCACCGACCTGTCTCGGACACAGTGGCGACGACCGAGTCGTCAACCATGATAAAATGTCCGGGCTGAGGGTCGTAGACATGTAGCTCAGCAGGTATGCTGGCGTATATCTCTCGAGGTTTAGGGGGGTTATCAGCATCGTGGAAAGGCGCGGATGATTTTTGTTTCTGAGCTGATGGAGAAACCTCGCTCCTGGCGACAGTCTTGGGCGGGGTCGCTGGCGCGGCGATGGGTGCCTTGGGAGCCATGAATTCAACGGAATCGATGGAGCGTGTGAGCGAGGGGCTCTGGAGCGGGCTAGCGGGGGGGATCGGAGGCTCTTGGTAAAACTCAAACTGCTGAAGATCCTCGTCGGATGCAGTCGTGTTGGGCTTGCGGTATTTGCGCTCGTACTGACACTCCTGGGCCGCGCGCAAAAACTGCTGGATTTGGGCAGCCGTGACAGCGGCGTCGCATACAAACTCGTAGAGGTCGCCAGTATCACCGCTCAGATCGTTCCAGGCGATGACGCTGTCGCCGCCGTCGCGAGCATCGACACGAAGTCGCAGCGCCTGGTCAAGCAGAAAGGTCTTTTCGTCGCGTTCGCTGGCGAGGGCGTCGATTTCGGCGTCGTCACCTTCTTCCTCGGCGAGGAGCTCTTCTTCGCCTTCCTCGAATGCGCGCTGAACAACAAGCTGGTAGTTGAAGTCTTGATTCGTGCGACGGATGCGAATCGCGGCGTCCTTGAAGATGAGCTCTGAGTAGCCTTTGGGGGAGAGGGGGCGGACGAGGTAGAGTTGCCCCTGTGGTAACTCGATGAGGGACTCCTGGGCACTGGAGCCGAATATCAGCTTCCCGACTGGCGATATGTTAGCACGTTGTGAGTCCGCCAGAGGCTGAAGTCTGTGAATGCTGGGGCGTGAGCGTGAGAGGCGAGGTGAAGAGGCGAACAAGGCGAGCAAGGGAGGTCTAGCCCTGTTTATATTGTGGCTGTCACCCAGGGCTTGTGGAAGCCAAGTCACTGAGGCGACCCTGCTGGTGGCCGAGTTCGCCTCTGAATAAAGGGGAAAGGAAAAGAGAGGTCAAGAAAGATGGAGGAGTCATGAAAGACGAGGACTGAAGTTGATGTCCTACCATTTCGCAGGACAAACATGCTTGTCCGCCAGCAGCTGGTTACGTTCAGGTGCTTTTCTTTTTCTTGTTCTTTATCGATCTGTGAGGGCAGCAGAAGCGGGGTAAGTTGCGACCGATGTAGGATGTGATTTCGTATTCGAATACAATGACTGAAGAGTCTCGGCTTTGTTTTTCCCGGCCAGTACTTGAGTAAACTCTTGCCAGTGACCTATATCGAGTTTGCTGACGCAGAGAGCAAGGCGCGGAGCAGAGCAGAATGGTTCCGATAAAAAGTAAAAAAGAACAGCGTGGTTGCCGTGTATGTACGACCCGGATGAGGGGCAAACAAAACAACGAGGAGACCCTACTGCTTCTGTTAACAGGCTACCGTACCTGAGGCCCACTGTAATGGCGCGCGATGTGTCACTAGTAGGTAGCAGGCACGAAGGAGACCATATGGTGGCCAAAAAAGCTGCCTTTTAAGCCCTACTTCTATCATAGCTGCATAGGCAGGTTTTTTTGCTCATCTTTGCCAGATACCTAGCAGAGGTACTTACTGCTAGTGAGTTCCTCCAGTACGCTACCTACTAGTAGTAACTACAGATGCCTGCTGAAGTACTGTCTCCTGCAATTGGAGAAAGAAGAAGCGAGTGCAAGTGCAGCGGATAGACTTGTCAATAAATTTCCTGTTCATAGCCTGCTACGACTGCTTATAATTTGACTGCGTTAGCAATTCCTACTGGGTCGAAGATGCCGTTGATTTTTTATTTTTTCTCTCCTTCTCTTGCATGCTTGGCTTCAGTCGTCATGTTCGCAAGGGTGTAGGCACTAGTGAGTGGCCAGAGGACCTCCTGCTACGGAGGGTCTACAGTAGCAACCGCAGTCTAGTGCCCTCTGGGATCGCAAGCTTGCCTGGTGACGTAATGATGCAAATCCTTGTTTTGCACGCCACGACGACGACGCGCTGGTTGAGGAAAAAGTCGCCACGCGTCTCCAAGCACATACATAGGTACACGACTACGACTGATGTTCAGCTGCCTGATGCCTGGCCACCCATCCGCTAGCGCGTGACCTGTTGGTTGGTTCCTACATGAAAACATTAAAAAAAAAAAAGAAAAAGAAAAAGAAAGAAAAAACCTTGGTAGTTGTATCCGAGAGTGCACAGCTATGAATGATGATAAATGCGCCACCTTTTTTTTTTAGTCCTCCCGTCCGAACCATGTTCTCTACGACCACAGCCCTGCGCAACACCCCAGTGATAGCCGCTGTGGACACCCGTGCGTCGAGTTCTAGGCGAGGATAATATCATGTAGAGATTGAGTAGAATTTGACAATCTATGGGAAATAGGCTATGCACCTTGGCAGCTCGTTGGAAACATGACGCTTGAGCTTTCGCCCTGAAAGAAAAGGTAAATAACAAAGAAAAAGGAAGGGGCTAAAAGGTAGAACATTTCGTCAAGCGTAAAAGAAAAAAGAAAAAGAAGAAGATAAATAAAAATCGGAGAAAAAGAGGGTGACCAGAGTGAAAGTCGGCAGACTCCAACATACTCCTCGACCATGATCAATTATTCTGTCCAAGCCATCCCTGCCGATACCAAGCCATACTGCGCCGATCTCCCCCAACCAAACCCTGTTATAGTTCGCCCATCATCAATAGATCGTCTAGATCGTTCTCCATGCTCTGGAAGAAATCCTGGCGTTGCCGACGATCGGTCGTTGTTGCTCGGTACGGATTCACATACGCTCCGCCGCTATCGGTGTTGCCGGCGACGTCGTCTGCCAGCAGTCGCGCCACATTTTTGCCCATCAGCGCGCTCGTTTCCATGGTCGAGATGAAGCTCTCGATCCCCGACGTGTAGTATATACCTTGGCCCACAATCGGGTCTTGGAACGTGACGCGCGGGAACTCGACAGGATACGGGTTGAACTTGTGCATATGATACCAAGTCACTTTCCTCGGCTCAGCGCCGTCACGCGCCGTCTCCCCTTGCTCGGCATACTTGCTCTCCCAGTCGTTGTCCAGAAAACTTTCCAAGACCGCCGGCACCACGGCTGTGGGTGAGAAGAGCTTGTAAACATACTCTGATTGTTGCGTTGCCGGGTTCACGACACTCCGCACCGTGCTGAGAGAAAAGAAGCCTGTCTCGCCCACGGCATTGTTCGGGTCCGCCTCTTCATCCTGCTTTAGCGTCGTGTAGACATTGGATGGCGGCGTGCCTCCCGTAGATAGCCCGAATAGGTCCGCGCGTAGCCTGCACGGCGAAGTGAACAAGCTGACATGCAGCTCCTTGTACGGAATCTTGTCAATCTTTTGAGACATGATGCCCCTACCAACCGAAATGTTGCTGTACTGCCAGGGCGTGGCAATGATGACATCATCAAATGTCGCTCGAATTGGCTCGGTGCCCTTGGCGGAGATGGCATACTTCCTCAACGAACGCGACGCGCCGTTATTGGCGTCGTGTTTCGAGTTGCTGATGGAGTCGACGGTGGCATTACGGTACAGTGTGGCGCCGCTCGCCGCGATCATCTTGTCAAAGATTTGCCAGTTGCCGCCGCGGACGGACACGGCACCATCGGCAGCAAAAGAGACCATGGTCTCGAGGCCGTGGATGTGTGCCAGGTTAGAGGCGTAGTTGACGCGGGTGGCTGGCTGAAGTACCTGACGGCAAAATTCCTTGCTTATCTTATAGTCTGACAGAAACTGCTCGCCAGTCACACCCGTGATGCGCTCTAGCCCCAGCTCATACGCGCGCTGGGTGAGCGACCGGAAGGGGAAGAAGGGCGGCTCGTACAGCTTCAAAAAGGTATCAACAACCGTCTTGACAAGACTGACGGCGCGATAGGGACTCATGCCATATCGCCACCACATACGTGCGGCATCCCACCACCAAGAGCCGGCACCCTCTGTAGTGTCGAATACGACACTCTCTCCATCCCATATTATTGTCAGGTCGCCATCCCTCGACGGCATGGGATCTTCGAGTGTCAGACCAAAGTCTCGCGCAGCGGTGTGAATGATTTGGTTGGCGGCCACGAATATGGAGGCGCCGAGCTCGACAGGCTGCTCACCCGAGTCTGGGTTGTCGTAAACATGAACCGTGAGTGTCCGACCACCTATGCGGGGCGTCTTTTCGAAAACGGTGATGTTGATGGCAAGGTTCTCGTCGCGCGCATACTGGCTGAGATGATAGGCAGCGGAAGCACCACCAGCCCCGGCTCCTATAAATGGGCATGCTTATTAGCGACGATGTTGTGATGTGATGCTATTTGTTATTGTGTTTTTTTTTCTACTGCTTATCACGTCGACCGAGACTGTCATTGTCACATGCAAGGCGCGAGTCGAAGGGCCCCGCTGTAACCTTGAAACGAGAGTCGACAACTCAAAATGCGAGCGAGGCGACCATGATCATTCCAGACGACATACCTATAATGGCCACATTTCGCGTCGGTTGTTTGACGCGATGGTTGTGTTGCGTGGCACTGAGCGCTTGACCGGCCAGGCCCGTGAATAGCACTGTAAACGAGGCTAGTGCTGGGAGCATCATGTGCGCAGCAGCAGTAACAGTCCGGCCGAGATCCGGAAAGCCCGGGACGCGTGTTTGCAAACCGACAAGTTTGAGTTTCTCTGGAGAGTCTGGATGAGTACTGGCTAGTCGCCCATCATGATGAGACCGCCTGACAGTGTTTGGGAAGGGAAGCTTTGATGGCCTGCTCCGGGAAGACGTGAAGATGGAAAAGAGATGAGTGGACGGTTTGCCTCCGCTTGGGCGTTGCAGGGTTCGGGCACCGGCTTGCCGCTCATTGGGCTGGTGCGCCACAATAGCAGTGCTGTGTGTGGCCTGAGGTGCAGTGGGTCCTATTCCCTCTGAGCAAACTGCTCGTTTTTAATAGCCCACATGAATTTTATAGTACTTGAAGTTGGGAGTTTTTACCAGATAGAGATAATAGTGTTTTTAAGGACTTATCTATGTGCTATAATAAAATGATAATTACTCTACATATAGTATTAGATCTATATTATATTTCTAGTATAAAATAAAATCTAATACAAAATAAAATAAATTATAGTGACTATTTTATAAATCATAGCTTATTTAATATGTCTTTAAATTTAAATAAGCTAGAATACATTATTATATAGCTTTTTAAGTATATTATATATAAATAAAATTTAGACTCGATTCTACTTATAACCCTATAATAAATTAATAAAAACTAAGTTGATTTATTAACATTAAATATTTAGTTACTATATTAAGTACTCATTAGAGCTATGGTTTTTTAGTATAGGATTAGGGGGGATACTTAAGTAATTGTACGAAGCACTACTTAGGCCGAGATTCTAGTAGCCAACGCTAGTATTTTTATACTGACTCGCAATAATTGAAACGAGTTGAAAATTAGGTATCGAGGAGGTGATTTCTCAATCTATAGATCTGTTCAGTTTAGGTATGTGACGAGACGTTTGTATCGCGACAGCTCTTCGTGCATGTGCCGTGCGATTCACATATAGACGTAGCACGTCCGACAAGTGAGTACTAGGACGATGATGTGACATAGACTTTCAGCAAGCATAATACATTCTGATAGTCAGGATTATACTGCTTTAAGGTCTCAATGAATCAATCGCCATGGAGCGCAAATGGGGCTGCAGAACTCTCTCTCTTGACCTCGGACTGATCAGCACGCTCCGTTTACGAGGAGCTGGAAAGACTCGTTCGGGCAGGAAGGGGGCTCTACTGTCAGCGTCCAATGTCGAAATAGAGAAACCTTTGAAAAATTAGCTATTCTTCACTTGCCATCACAAGAAAAAGGTTCGTTAGTCACCGCAAACTCAGCATAGAGCAGACTAGTTGTCATGCCCTTGCACTACACTTCTCACCATCGTTGGCTACAATATATTGTAGCCATCCGCCGACAATGGTAGAGAAAAGCAGAAGTCGAAATGTCGCGGTAAAATATCTGTCCCTCACGTATTGGAAGAAGTCCAGCTTATTAACTTCCACGGTGGTGAGTATTTGGAAGCTCATGTGCCCTTGCTCGTCTTTTAAGGTCTCCAAGAGCACTAGAACCCTCTTCGCCCGAACAAGCAGGACTGTTCGGGCTTCCTGAACGACATCGTGCAGCGGCCGATCTCTCGCAAGCAGGGTCATTTCGTACTGTACCCATTAGATTTCCACACACTGGAAACTACTCAGTAGGCGTGCTTTTCGCTTTTCAAATATTCAATTTTACTTCTCATAGCTTCTTTCTCTGTGTCATGTCCCGTATGGAAGTGAATCATCGATGTAACGCTGTCTACTTTTCAGCCAGCCACGTTTTCTTTTCCATTCCAGTAGGTCAAAACCCCCAAGACACGGCGATCAGAGGACTAGATAACAGCCAAAACAAAGTTCTATCCGTGTACTAGATGAAGAAAGTCCCTCAGGAGAGTTTTTAGGATCAGGAATTGCACTAAAAGTGGCATTGCCAGAACCTCTCAGTAACGAGTCAGCACTCGGTTGTTTTTGAATCGCAATTTAATCCGTATATGATTAGAAGACATTTCTCGAGTCTCTCACGTTGGCGTGGCATTTTCATAATTCGCTTGCCAATTTCAATCACGACATATCACTCTTATGGGAAAACTTTACATCAGACTGTGGGTGACTCGAAGGTTGCGGAACCGGATAAAGGACACAGATACTCTCCGAAGTCGAATCTGTTGATCTATACTTCCTACAGCTATTTTTGAGTTTACTGAGCTATCATTTAGAAATGTTATGTATTCACTGTTTGCAGTGTAAGTATCATCCAAATAGTATCAGATTGTCCCGCGCATAGGGCTGCGGTTGATTACATATTGCTATTCCACTCGAACACTGTTTACCTGCTAAGCAGACAGATACTCTTGGGAGTCAGGTCCCTCAGTCTCCACGGGTCTCAGTAGATTTACCCTGATTAGTTGATAACCAGGCCCGTCCCAACACAATAGTGCGATGGCTCCTTCCTAGGATCCTGATACTCGTATAATAGTGGGCTTCTTTGAATCATAGTCCAGGGTGTGCCAGGCCTGGCGGAACGTATTGACCGAGTACTTGTCTCCTTCTTCATCATGGAAATAGAAGTGGTAGTTTTTCGCATTATAAAACTGTAGGAAATACCGCCAAAAAATGACGTCTGGCCCGCGATCGTATAGCTGGTACCTGGCGATGCCGATCTTCTCGTAGATGTCGGTCGGCACCTCGTGTATATCTCCATCCGCGGTCCAATTGACAGCAACGTCAAAATTGGCCTGATCAATGGCTCTGTTTTCGTGCTCTGCCTCGAGGGGTAGGTTCGGCGATGCGGTGGTGAGCTGACAAGCCACAAGGACAAAAATCTTTGTGAACTTCATGATCGAGTTACTATGGTAGACTGTAGTGTGAACGAGTATGGATTAACCGGGCTTGGTTCATCGTCCGTCGGAGCCATATTTATATGTGAGAGGCGGTTCCTCGAGATGTGAGCGCGTTTGGGACTCAGGTGGGATATTCAACTGCCGTGCGAAGTGGTCTTACCTAGATGAAGCGCGCGATGGAGGATGCTACTTAGTGACTATGACATAAAAGGTTTCACTCTCAGTAATTGCCCGGGTCGTATAAGTCTATTACAAATCAACAGGAATGTGACAGCCGAGCTCGTCATTTTGCACTGCGTTCGTGAGACCTATTCCTAAGTATGTACAATGTCTTGCCGTCTAGGACGGTGTTTACTGTATTTACGATGAAGCTTGTTCAGGGGTATGCTGATGAAAACGGCCGATTTTGGCTTGATCAGCCAGAACATTGTCCGCTTGGCTTTGATTTTCTCCGTGCACACGAGCATCGATAGTCTTAACATGGTACATCTAAATAGATGTTGTCTAGAGTACGACGCTGATTTGCATAGCACCCACTGCTGCAACGTCTTTGGCATAAGAGAAAGCTGATCGGGTTGGTATGCTTGGTCCAAATTTGCTGTGATTACACTGATATAGCTGTGTCTCAGGATACGGCCAGAGGAGGTTTGCAAAGTCGCCTTGCCCGTTTCTGAAGCCTGCTGTAAAGAAAATACCACCTGCAACTGAGCTGCATTGTGAAATGACTCCCATACGTGATACCGGATGTAGCATAGAGGTGCAACTATCCTCACTCCGGAAGCTCTCGACACTTTTGCGGTTAGCCGAAGTTGTTGGAGAAGGCTAGCCAGCCATCCATCAAAGGCCAAACGAGAGCGCATGGTCGCGTGCCAAAACGGCACGGCCGAGCGATAGGGGCACAACGCTCACAGCGCCGAGCGAGACAGATGTTGTGACGGATGCTGTGCCACGCAATCGACATCACCTCCCGCCCAGCATCACAACTCTGGCTGTGGTCGTGATGCATATGGGCTTGTCGCTGACTCTAAAGAGCGCGGCAAATAGCTGACATGTGTCTAATAAAGCCGTGAAAGACGCCAATCAGTTATGCGGCAATTTTTGCTGCGGCCGCAAGTGGCTCCTATCGCGAGTGGCTTATATCGCCAGTGGCTTCTGTGGCCAGTTCGTGCTGACCGTCGTGAGCCAGATCAAGCTTCAGCGTCGCGTTTTTAAGCGATAATCAATTTGTTTATAACCAAGGAGTGTGCAATTGATGCTATACTCGACTCAATAGAAGAACACATGTTGCCAATTCACTCATCGAGTCGCTCATCGTTCTGAAGCGCGCTGGATTTTCGCCATGGCTGAGAGAGAAGACTCTTCTCGTCAATTCCCAGACTTTCCGCCACACCATTTCACTGCCACTGTTGTCCGTCCTGGAGATCCCAACTATGCTGATGTGTGCAGGATTCCGAATGCTCTTGTCCAGAACAAGCCGGCGCTGATTGCGCGCTGTCGAACGGCAAAAGACATTGTATTGGCTGTTGACTATTGCTCAAACAACAATCAATCGATTGCCATACGGAGCGGTGGCCATGCTATTGACGGCTGTGCGATGCCGAATGGCGCTTTCGTGATCGATCTGTCCTTGTTGAAGCGGATAAATGTTGACGAAATTCTGTTTGGGGAGATGGATATGGAAACACAAAAGTATGGCTATGTGGTTCCGTCCGGAACCGTTTCTGACACGGGTGTGACTGGGTTGACACTCGGTTGGGGGCATGGGATACCTCACACGACAGTTTGCTGCTGCGGCCATTCTGTATATATTTCCCATCAAAGGAATCTGTTGCATCAATCCACAGTTTACGAGATTCGCCGCGCGCTCGAAGACGTTGCAACATGGCGTCAATACTGGGCCTGATTCGCAGATAGCCCACATCTCCATCGCATCTGATTTCCAGAGTCGCAATCGAGATGGGAGTGGCTGGCCCGGTCGGTCGAGTTTGTCGACGTCAAGGAACGCAAGATCTGGGTCAAGGCGTTTGGTATCAAAGGCCAGGATCCATATCATGCGCATCTGGCACATGTCAACCTTGACGGTTCGGGTCTCTGCTTCGTGACGCAAGAGGATGGCACGCATCTGTGGCAATTTGGCCCTGATCGGCGCTTCATCATTGACTCGTGGTCGCGTGTTGACCTTTTGCCACATGCCGTCGTCGTTGAAGCTTCAACCGGGAAGCAAGCGGTATAGGAATCTTGAAAAAGTCGAGCTGGCGCCGGCTGAGAGGGAATACGTCTTTCCAGAGCCCTTCTCCGGTAAAGGTCGTGATGGCAAGACCGACATTTACGGTGTCATCATCCGACCTCCGAATTTCGATCCTTCCAAGACGTATCCAATCCTCGACTTTGTCTATGCCCATCCATTCCAATTAATCACGCCCAAGCAGTTCAAAGACTTCGATGCCCTCCAAGCCGGCTTCGTCGTCGTCATGGTCGACGGCATGGGCATCAACTGGCGCTCCAAGGCCTTTCACGATGTTGCTTTACAAAAACACCAAAGACGGCGGCATCCCCGACCACGTTGCCTGGATCAAAGCCGCAGCCGAAACCCGCCCGTGGATGGACATTACCCGCGTCGGCATCGAGGGCGGTTCAGCCGGCGGCCACAATGCCGCCTCGGCGGTGCTTCATCACGGGGACTTTTACAAGGCCGCCATTGCGGTTGCGGCGTACCATGATCCCAGGCTAGGCACGGCGAGATGGGAGGAAATGCATCCGAGTTGGCCGGTGGATGCGAGTTATGCAGAGAATGCAAATGGGACGCATGCGCGTAAATTACAGGGCGCGCTGATGCTGTGTACAGGGGAGATGGATGATGTGGTTGATCCGGCAAGCACGATGCAGTTTGCGGATGCGCTCATCGAGGCGGATAAAGACTTTGACTTGGTTATTGTGCCGGATGACACGCATTACAAGTCGTCAGAGTGGCTGGAGACGAAGAAGACGCGGTTCTTTAGGCGGTATTTTGGTGGATGGTGAGGCTTCTCCCAACGCTGAGGCAGATCGGTGAGGAAAGGATGCCAATTTTGTCATGTAAAATGATACGCAATACCTGTTGATGTACTACACGCGAAGCCTTGAACTCTTTCGTCTAAAGAGTATAGACCGGTCTCGCATAAATCTCTGTTGTCTGCTGGCAAAGAATAGACAGCATCCTCCGGCACACCGCTGACGGCCGGAAAGCTCAATGGTCTCGCACGCTGCAGATGCTCTAAAATGTCCACACCCTCGTCCTGTACTTCGACCCTGTATCTCCTCACACCCTCGGGAATATTGAAGCACACCTCGCCATCGTCAACATACATGCTCAGCGACTGCGTAAAGCTCTTCGCAAGCAGCGGTAAAAAAATGGCCGACGCATGACTGCTGCCGAGAATACAAGGATAAAACGAACTGTCCGGGCCCGGGTACTCTCGGAGTACTCTGACCAGCACTTCGGCGTCATCTGGGTGCGAGTCTCCCAACTGAGACGCATCAGCTGCGAGGCTTGCGTCGGATAAGAAAGACTGCGTGCACAGTGCCGTGAGGGACGCTCGCGCCAAACCTCGACGTATGCGGAGCTTGGAGGATATCTTGGTGACAACGTCGGCTGGAAGATTCGGACACCCAGTCAGTGCCTCAATGGCATACTTCACCACGGCCTCGCGGTCATCGCTAAGGCCGTCTACCACGGTGCCAAAAAACGGGCTGTCGGAAGCTATGGGTGCCCTCTTTCTAAACGCCTCCATCGCGTCTTCTCGTATCATAAAGCTCTCGTGCTTGGTGTGTTTTGCAATGATGTGTAGAATGTCATCCGACAGCGCTGCTCGCTTCCTCAGCGTCGCCATGGCTTTAATCTTCAGATTCGTCGTCTCAGGGCCCAGCTGCGCGGCAATCTCTGACAGTGTCTGCTCTGACAAGACGGAACGGTGGCTCAAGGCCTCGATAGCGGATGCCCGCACAGCAGGTACATCGTCCTGCATCCTCGCCGTCACGGCGTCCCAGATGCTGTTGGACAAGTCTGCGCGCTGGCCGAGCGTCCTGGCCGTGACGGAGCGCACATACCACGCCTCATCGCCGAGACGTGCGGCCATCTTGTCGAGCAACTCGGCAGACAAGCTCGGTTGCTGACCCAGAGTGTCGATGGCGTGAACACGGACATACTCGCCATCGTCGGAGAGTCGCAAGGCAATGGCAGACAGAACCTCTGCGGGCAAGGCTGGCTGCGCGCCGAGGAATTTAGATGTGCTGTATTCCATGATCCATGTATCGACGTCAAGCCGTTCCAGCAATGCGGCACAGAGGTTGACGGGAACAATAGGCGCTTCATATGGGAACGGTAGAAAATAGGGCTGGTCTTTGTTGGCAAATCGCTCCGCCATTGCTCGGGCAATTACCATGGGCAAGTCGCGCCGTGTTTGGAGCGCGGAAAAGGCGTGTAGTCGCAGTTCGCTGTGGCCATCGCCAAGCCGAGCCTCAATCGCGCTCAGTGTAGCAAGGGGCAGGTCATCTAAGTTGACGAGAGTGGTGATGCTCTGCGAACGGATCTCCTTGGTCTCGTGGCTGATTGACTCGGTGACGCGCAGGACGACTTGGGGGGGCAAGGAGGATTTCTCGCTCAAGGCCTTGAGGGTGGACCACAAGTCTGTATTCGTACCGTCCAGGCCCTTCGCTATCGTGGAGATGAAATGTTGGGACAAATCAGGTCTTGCGCTCAGGGCGTCTGCTGCTCGATATCGTACGGATCGCTTCTGGTGCTGAAGCTGCTCTATGATACTGTTAACAACCGCGTCTGGCAAGGGACATGGTCCCCTCAAGGCATACAGCGCAACTTGGAGGTGAGGGTGGTCGCTGTGCACCCACGAGGCAATTGTCTTCAAAGTGGCATCTGGAATGAGTGCTCGCTTAGCTAGTGAGCCCACGATAAACTGTAGAGTCCCGTCGTAGGGGGTCTTCCTGGCAATTTCTATGGCTGCGCTCAAAGCCGGCTCGGGGAACTCAGGCTGGCTGGTCAGATCTGATTGCAGTTTTCGTTGGCTTTTCTTTTCGAACAGTAGCCATCGAACTAGTCCTTGGTCAAGGGCTGATCGCTTCCGGAACTGGCTTGTGATTTCGCTCATGCAGTGCATCACTAATCGTTGATGGGTAGGACCCAAGAGATCTAGCGGTTCTTGCTCGATAATGTCGATAAAGGCATCAACCTGCGCCGAGTGCTCGAGATCAAGTAGCCCGGCAACAAACCGCCAAAACATGTCATAGCGAGCCGAGTATTTGTGCCTGCGCAAGTATCGCTGCGGGCTCACCTGCTCCGTCTGTCCAAGGAGCTCCAGCTGCGCGCCCGGGACGTTCCACTTTGCCACAAAGTATCGCGCGGCAAAGTATTCCTGAAAGGTCAGGTGAATAAAGTGGTAGTACGGGCTGCCTGAGCCCTGGTTTGAGCTGCGTAAAAAGGACATTTGTGGCAGCTGCTTGTCGGGTGCAAACCCGCGGAACTTGAGATGTGATGAGACGCGCTTCCAGTCAGAGCATGAAAACTCAATCTTGCCGCTGTCAAGACCAGAAAAGGCGAGGAGCTCGAGAAAATATTTCTCGTCCAGCACAAACTCGACGGCGCCAGACTCGACATGTGAAGCCGTGACGGGCGTATTTCCAGCCAGCTTGCCCATCTTGACCGCGTCTTTTTTCCACAGCTTCTCTTCTAGGGCTGTGTAGATGGCCGTCATGGTCTTAGGAGGGTTGCCAAAGTCCGACTTCTTGTACTCGTCCCACGTATAGCAAAGGGCGTCCAGCTGAATAGGGATTCGGACAAGACTGCGCAAGAGCCAATGCTGGTCGAGAAAGTTGCACATGGCACGGCTTTGCTCAAGCCCGCTGTCATGGTCGCTCGAGGACCGGGCAAAGCTCTTCTCAATATACTCCTTGACCTGCTGAGGGTAGAAACCAATCGTCTCCAATTCAAGGTGCGGAAGATCGAGCTGACTCGGTAGACTGGCAGAGGGCCGTGATGTAATAATGGCATTTTGCTGGCTTAGCAGCACCTTGAGGAACCTAAGTCTACTGCCTCTGGTGTCCAAGTCGGGCAGAATCTCATCCAGCCCATCGAGAAGAAACAAGGTCCGGTGGCTGATCGAGGGCAGCACACTGGCCAGGTAGTCCGCAAGGCCTTGTTGCTTCTGCGGCTGAGAAAAGAACTCGTGATCCAGCAGGTCATTAAAGCTATATATTGGCCGTTCGTTGAGCGTCCGCAGCGGTATCCAGAGGATGCGATCGAAAAGGTTCGCCCACGAGCGCCGCAGCTCTGTCGACGTCCCATGGTAAAAGTCGTAGACAATCTTTTTGCACAGCGTCGTCTTGCCAACGCAGGCACTTCCCCGGATAAAGATGCGGCGTGTTATGCCGCCGTTGCGGGCGTCAAACAGGTTCGCTAGGCTGATTTGCATGGCCTTTTCAGGTGTCTTGACATTGAGGTGTGCATCGAGGGTAGGGCGATAACGTCCCTTGCGCGCATCAGCTTCGTCGTCCTTGTCCGGCTGTCCTTTGTCCACGAGGGCGAGATTGATATAGCACTGCTCCATGGATAATGTATCGCCCGAGAGTCGGGTAATTTCCAGCATCTTCTTCTCGTATCGGTTGGCTCGTATAAAGTCGTCACTCTGCTGGAGCCGTGAGCCTCGTAGGATGGCTGTGGCAGCGTCCTTGATGGCCTCAGCAACTGCCTGGTAGTCACTGCAGCCGGGGCCGTCAAACTTGTTCATTTCGACATGTCGTCGTTCAAGGCGCCGTCTTTTGGAAAATATGTCAAGGTTTCCCGAAGACTCGTCCACCAGCTAGAGAAGATGAGCTATTAACTCAGTAAAAGAATATGTCGACCTCACCAGCTTGTCCCGGCGCAACCAACTAGGCAATGGCAGCCACGGAAACGCTTTGCTAGGCAAACTCGTCTTCTGGCCTTCATAAAAGCTAACCAATTCAAAGGGCGCCTCCTTATTGCTGTATGTATTACTAATCTCCTTTACCATTTTGGAAAGAGGTGTTCTAACATTGTCAAGCAGCGTCGAGACATTTTGATCCCTCACTGACGCGAGGAACCCCAGTCCAATGTCGGCCCAGTGGGCGACATCGACAAAGGACGTGCCGCGGAATGGCGTGGCCAGAAAGACGATGCCTCGTGTCGCCTGAAAGACACGATGGTATTGACTCTGGGGCTTGGCAGCATCCACCAGAGCGGCGCTGAGAATGAAGCCGCCAAGACAGGATGCGATGAAGATGATGGGACGTGGATCTCCTTGAAGGCTGTCGTTTGCGAGGAGCGCCCCCTGAATACCTTGCAGAAGAGGTACAGTATATTCTTCTACCGTCTTGGGGGCTTGCTTTGAGGGCTGAAACAGGCCGGCTGGCCAGTCGCAGGTAAAGATGCGTGCTCGGTCGAGCTTGTCTGGGAGCATGTTGGAGTCGACCAGCCAGTTCGCCGCCGGCCTGCCGTCTTTGGCCCTCCACGTCCATGTGTCTGGCGATTTGGTATCCAGGCCGTGAATGGCAACAATGTCAATGTCAGTGTTTTTGCAATCTCTTGTGGGCGTCAGATTGTCGAGATGAACGCCCTTTTCGGGGAGTGACTTCTTGGGGGCAGACAACGGCTTCAAGCTGAGTCGTAGCAGCGTTGGTGCCCAGGCTGCCAGGTAAAGGGCGCCAATTAGCCAGGGCACGGCTGTCCAGCCAGACGGAAGTAAGGCCTGACCTAAACGGCGAATCAGACTCGTGCCGTGTTGGTGCATTATGTTACGCTATTGCGCCGCGAGCTGATGGCTGATGAGGCCAGAGTATGTTCAGAGAGTCAGGAAATCTGTCTGTCGGATCAAGAAGAGGAGAAGCGTTGGGTGCCTAAAAGACGCCGTACACCTCCAGAGGGCGACCTGCATGGTCCCCGGCCGCGACATGTCACACTGCATGCAGGTCGGCACTTGGAATGGCAGGCGAGTAGCTGCAGGCGATAGCCATTGGGGTGCCATCTCTCAGTCAAAGTGTCTGCATTGGCAGTTTAAGACCGATAATAGCCGGGAACATATCAATTTGACCACCGATTAAGAAGAACGAGGAGGTCAGGGAATGTCAAAGACAACAGATGATGTGGCGATGTGATGGAGAGGCAAGAGCCCTGCAGCCTTGTTGAGCAACGACTGACAGAGGCCTGTCCGCGCCCCTTATGCGCCACGAAAGCTCAACTAGCCAAGGGGGAATGATTGCGCGTGGAATGAGGATGCTCAAATATGAAAGCGTAGACACGCCTGGAGATGGGAACAGCAATCGACGGTGTACTTTGGAGACATTTTCGCTAACATGAAGTTTCGGTCGACATGCGCCGCAAACACGTTTTTTATGGAAGTAAAAGGCCAAAAAAAAAGAAAAAAAAAAAAAAAAAAAAAAAAAAAAAAAAAAAAAAAAAAAAAAAAAAGAGGCAAGCATGGACTGAAACATTCGCTGCCCATGATTGTCGGTATGGTCGCATCTCTGGTCGTCGATGCAAGTGCAGTGCGATGTTGAAGCTCGGCGAAGTGTGGCCGAAGCTGGGTGTGACAGGAGCACATCTCGGGGGGGGGTCTCGGGAGGGGGGTTTTTAATACTACACCAGGCGATTATGGAATTTGATGGGTGCTACCTGTTATGTGACCGGAATATTAGATTATCTCTCTGGGAAGAAAAAAGAGGCGTATTTACAAGATTTCTTTGAACCTCCCCAATACAGATTGTAGCACGATATCTACTTCTGGCTTTCTTTCCGACCCCTAGAATTAATCTACCCTTGCTACAGTACCATTTTGTCTAAGGCAGTACACGTTTCTCATAAAAAAAGACTGGTTTCCGGCTATACTATCATCAACTTTACTGTCGTAAACGCTATAAAACGGCAGTTGTCGCTAGAGCCTAAAGCTTAGCGACGCAAGAACAAAACGTGCCCTGTTCCCGGATGGTAACGCCATCGATTGTGAATTCGGAATGTGATATTGCCCATCGCTAACAGCATGATGTTGTCCTCATATCAGTCGTACCAAAACAAGACATGTCAACTTTGGGGTTGACCACGCATACCTCCTCCTCTACACACGGACATAGATGCAGACGTATGGCCCACCACTTCATAGTGTACAGTAGGATGGCTTTCCAGAGTTACACTGTGACATGTCGAAATGTTTCACCGCAAAGGATGCGCATCAGTCGAAAGATCGACGGAATAGGCGAGACTTGGCTCGCTTTTTTTTGGTATCTCAGCTGGCTTGTCTGATTCATCCGCTGGTATGATTCACTTGCTAGATTGGCTCAGTTATAAACCTAATTTGCTTGGTGATATGATCTACTTGGTAGGCTGACTCACCTGGAAGTAAAGTTGCAAGAGTGATATCACTTCTTGAACTAGCCAACATCGAGATAATCGCCCTGCTACTGCAAGCAGATAGCCATCACCAGACCTACACGAGCGTAATTGTGTAGCCCTGCCGAGGAGATCTCTGCATCGAACGCAACTCTGATTCGCCCAATATGCTCGATGCTCTGCTCGAAAACTTTGAAAAATAAAATTCAATCTCTCCGCTACACCGCTGCTTTCAGTCATGGTTTACATACTCTGCATCAACCACATGCCTTACAGGACGCAGCCACTCAACACACATGCATTGCGCTGAGAAGATTGAGTGAGGCTCAAGTTGACTGAAATCAGAGAATACATGCTACGAAGGATGCCCCAAACGACGTGCCTATGAAGTAGGCCTTTTAGAAAATTGTGTATAAGAGAGAGTACTTGAACTATGATGCGAAGGATGAGAATCACGCTCTGCAAGCAATTTTTTTTTTATCTTCATCATCATCATACAATGATAACTGCACCTCATTCAAGCAGCAATCTCGGCTTACCTACATGATGATGACTTTCTCGTGCGGAAACAGTTTGCATACTATTAAGCTAAAACTCACGGTGTGATAGCGGAATACGCAGGGGCGGAGCAGATTTTCCTCGGAACCCTACGGAAATAACCTGGAGATTGACGACACAGACATGTATCCGAAATTGACCAGCAAGTGCAACGGGGTGAGGGAGCGACAGGATCTTCCCTCGTATATGGCACTTAGCAGTCGAAACATGGACCACTTTGGTGACGATGCAGACAAGACATACAACGCCGGCCAAGAGATGGCTATACATGTGGCCACCACCAAAGACAAGACTGAAGAGACACTTCGCCCCGCATATGCCATGAATGCATTTACGGATCATTTCCTTCAACACCTCTTTTCGGCCAGACATTTGCGAACCCCCGCCGCTCGATGAATAGGTTCTCAGCAGATAGATCTTCCGCTGGGCATGAAAAGATAGAATTGGAGCGAAAGAGGCGCCAGATAGTGCAGATAAGAACCTATGCCCTAGACTTAGGCTCCAAGGTATGTAATGACGTCTCAGCCGCCGTAAAAGCACCTACCCACGGCCTGTTTGTAATTGACGTACGATGAAGACTGGGCAATTGGTCAAGAAGCTCGAAACAGGCTCGGTGAATCGTGGGTGTGCTACGAAGATACGCGCCTGAACGATGCGGGGAACCGCGACATTCTCGCCAGATGCCTAAGGGTGCTGCCAATGTTGGCCGACGAGATCTGCGAAGCATGGGATACCAGACAGGGCCATATGGTTACAGAGACTACCACCCTACCGCCACAGTGCAGTGGGAACCACAGCCACTGTTTTCCAGAGCCCAAACCGGAGACGAGGTGCTTCTTAGGGCGCCATGGACCAATCAATTCAGCGCTCGTAGCCAAGCCCCTTGGGCATACTCTCCAACAGCGTTCACACGTGAACAGTTCAAGATTTCTATTCGATACGCCTGAACAACTGAGCGCATTTCAGGGGGTTCCGCCAGGAAATGAGGACTCGAGCAGGTAGCCACGGAGATGGGAGTGCAGTTAGCTCGGTCCGTGAATGGAGATTTTGAGCAGTTGAATATAAACGCACTTTGCTGAGATTCCAGCACATACGACCATAGGCAATAGAGAACACCGCGTCCCGTTTGCTCCGCATAAGTTAAGCTATTGACCGGCAGATTAGTAGTTGGGTCGGTGACGACCAGCGAACACCGGCTGTTGTATGTTTTTTATTTTTGCAATATACTTTTAAGTTATATGATATATATATATATTTGATTTTAATTGTCCCATCCTTCCTTGCATATCTCCTAGAGTTAGATCGTGGTAGATAGGCGGCGCATGGCAGGTGCGCCGCAAGGTAAGCTGACGACGCTCCTACCGCCGTCGCGGCGGACATCGTCGCGCATTGTGTTTAAACCTCGTATTGAGTTTTCTCCAAGTTATTCTTCTAGTATGATTACATGTGCTTGTATTTGTCTTTTTGAATTGGCTGGCCTTTTGAAGTGAATTAGTATCTGTCTACTGTCTACCCCATACCGTTTCGTCACGACTCGTAGGGCCTACTTATGTGACGTGACATGATCTTGTAAAACGATCCAACTACTATGGTCGCTTGATTTCTTGACTGAGAGTTGACCGTAGCCAGCTTCCTGCTGCGGGAATGTGGGTGCCGCTGACAGAACTCTCCCCTGTTTTCTACCAGATCTGACGATGACGACAGGAATTCGAGCCGAGTCTGCTGATATACGATAGGCGGTGGGGGGGCACCGAATACCGATTTCGAGCGGATACAATGTAAAGTCCTCGAGCCCATCAATCGTACTCAATAATGGCTGCCGAAATGCCTCCGAGCTACCGCTCTGTCACCAGTGACCAATTCCCGGAGGAACAGGGCGGCGCCATTTGTCGGACGGCCGCGTATCATTGCAGAGACTACAGTCTCGCACTGAGATGGTTCTCGCCTCAACGCACGCTCATGCCCGCTCATCAATGTCATCACCATTTCCCCGACGGTTCGACGGAGGGCTCGGATCGCTGAGCCGCCTGCCGCCGGAGTCGCTGCGCGAGGTTCTGTTATGCCTCGACATGCAGTCTCTCTTCAGGTTCCGACAGGTGAGCCTCGGTTCGAGGCATGTGGTCAGCTCTTTACATCAGTATCGAGCGATCACGTCGCATGGTTGGTTTTTTTTTTTTTTTTTTTTTTTTTCGC
>JAFEME010000033.1:0-104618 GCA_018831755.1 Niveomyces coronatus | reverse complement strand
TACTTAGATTAATTAGTAGAGATCTAGACTGCCTAGCTACTAGAATTCTTATTCCTTATATACTTATCTAGCTCTCTACTATTCTCTTAGTAATCCTTACTACTCTATATAGCTTAGTGTGCTTAGTACTAAGCATATAGATCTAACTAATCTTACTAAGTAGTCACGTGACTCCTACTTATGTTGCTCTAAATCACTTATGTTATTAGGGTCGGGCCGCCGCTATAAGCCGCCTCCTTCTTTATTCTTGTTTATAATATTACTATAGAGAGAAAAAGGAAGGTAATAGGACTATATATTAAAGTGCTAAAGGCACTCCTTTATATTATATAACCTAGCCTAAGCTAGTCTAGCATAGACTAGCTTAGGTAAGCTCTAGAGCTAGTTAAAGGCTAACTCTATTATATACCCCCTATATATAGGTCGCTATATAGTATAGAGTGCGTCTAGTATAAATTTAGTATAGTAAAAAATCTTATATTATATAATTAGTAGGACATAGTATTAAGTATATACACTATACTACTTATATAGTATAGGTCTAGGTAAAAGTTAGACTAAGTTATATATTATTTATAATAATATAAGGTGTGTATATAGTAATACTTATACTATACTAGAAAATCTTTTTATTATTACTACTTAGGGCCTATAATATAAAACTATTATTAATAGGTAGCCTATATAAAATATATTTAATATATATAATATTATTTAAGCTAGTCTTTATAATTTTATAAGGGCTAGAGAAAGAAAATATATAAAAGCCTTTTATAGAGGTATTAAATAATAGTAGCATTATACTCTAAGCGTATTATAATTATAGAATTATAGAAAGTAGTAATATTTAAATTATAAAGGAGAAAAGTATATATATTATTTATTAAGGGATTAATTAGATCTTATTTACCCTATAGTTAGGCTATTTATATAGAAAAATAAGGCCTACTATAGCTTATTGTTTTTTAAAGGCGTTCTTAATCTTATAATATTTATAACTAACTATTTTTATCTCTTAGTTTAACCTATAATAATTTAAAATATAAGTAAAACTTAATAAAAAAGAATATTAACTAACCTAAATAATTCTATACTACCTTTTAATAGGAATATAAATACTATAGCCTATATATATACTATATTAAAGTAGACTAAGGATAGTATCTTTATTAAGGGTAATTTAAGCGATTTATAATATAGTATTAATAATATTATATTATTTCCTTATATAGGCTATATTAAATATATCTTTACCTTAGGCTAGCTTAATTATGTTTAGGCTATAGTAAACCCTATACATCTTATACTAAGCATAGTATTAAGTATAATTAGAATATAATTTTAATTATAAAGGTTCTCTAACTATATATAGCGCTAGAAGCTATATAGGATTATATTACTATAAGCGGTTTTATTTTAGAGCTATTATATAAAAAGACTATAACTATGCCTAGTTATAAGGCTATTTTAACTATCTAGTATTAGAAACTTATATAAGAGTTTAATACTACTCTAGCTTTTACTACTAGCTAGCCCTAAATTAGTTAGAATATATTTACTAATAAGAGTAATAGTAGTAGACCTATTACTACCTTTATTATTTCTAGTTTTAATTAAAGTAGTATTTTAGCCTTAAGCTATAGTAGTGCTAGTAGATTTAGTGCTAGAGTAGTTAAGGCCTTTACTTATAAGTTAGGGTATAGTTATAGTTATAGACTAGGTAAGAGTTTAGCCTAGGTTTTTAAGAGATTTATCCTTAATATAGTAAGATTTTTTAGATATAACTAGCTATCTTTAAATATTTTAAGTACTAATTAGAAAATAAAGAGCTTTACCTATAGCTAGCTTATACTAGCGCCTACCTAATTTATAGTTAGGTAATACTATTAGCTTATCTTTAAGAACGCCTAAAACTAGCTCTTATAGTCCCTAAGTAGAATAGATTAGTTTTTTACTAATTATATATATAGGCCTTTTTAATATTAGTTTACCTATATCTATATATATTATATAATATACTATATATAAAGCTAAGCACACTAAGTAAGAGAGATCTTATAAAGCCTACTATTAGGAGTATATAGGAGCTTATTAGTGACTATAGTGTATTACTATAGTTAGAACCTTTTAGTATAGTAGAATAGGCCCTATAGGCATATAATATATAGTAGTAATTATATATAGCTTCCCTAATAGGTAAAGTAAGGTATTTAGGTATAATCCCTAAGGGGTTCGATTTCTATACGCACCGCTAGTATAATAGTGGCTTATTCTAAGTCATAGAAGGGTCTGTTTCTTAGGAAGTGAGTTAGGCAAATATAAGCAGGCTTAATACTAGATAAGTTAGTTTATTATAGCATATAGTAAGTACTATTAAGAAGTTATTCCTAATAGTAAAACTATTACTTAGATTAATTAGTAGAGATCTAGACTGCCTAGCTACTAGAATTCCTATTCCTTATATACTTATCTATCTCTCTACTATTATTTAGGATCACCTTACTTACTAGTGATTATAGTAAGCGGCGCTTACTATACTTATATATAATCCCTATAAGCGCATTATATAACCCTTAGGTCGTGTTGCTGCCTATTATTTACTTAGCCGCTTCCTTGGGCCGCTTAGTAACGCTACCTTCTATTGTTTATAATATAATACTCCTCCTCTATTAGTCTTATCCTTAAGACCTTATTATTCTTTATAGGTCCTACTTTTAATTTCTCCCTTCTATATTATTCTTTCTAATAGTATATCTAGGCGCGTATAGAAACTATATAGTTATACTTCTTCTAGTCGTAATATAACTTTAGAGCGCCTTTATCTTACTTAGTATATTAAACTTTATAGTACTAATTCTCTTAACGATATTATGCCTTATACACTATATTACTATAAACGCATTTACTATACTATAGTTAGTGAATCTACTAGTTGTTATTATAAGTACGCCCTTAAGGGCCGCCCTTATAATAGCGTATTTATCGGTTCTTCTTTAGAGCGCGCTTCCGCTGCTCTAGATAAGGTTAAGACCTAGGAGCGTTAGGCCGAGAGCGCTCTAGCTAAGGCTTAGGAAAAGGCTCTTTAGGCCTATTATAATACTATAGAAGCTTTAAGTTATCTTACCTATCTTTATAAATAAAAGGAGCTCCTTTATTCTAAGGAGAAGGAGCTTTTTAAACATAGTATAGTAGAGTTAGATTAGGAGGATAGTCTAAAGGATTATTCTACTTCTAATCTACTTATTCTTAAGTCTAAAGTAGTAGCGAATGTTTAGGAGACTAGAGCCTTTAGTGTAGTAGACTAGGGATAGATTTTATCTAGTAGAACTGCTTAATTATTATTAGGTAGTTTTTAAGGTTTCTAATTAGTTCCTATATGTTTTCTAAGTTTAGGTATCCTTTCTATTTAATAAGATAATAATGATTTTTAATATTTCCTTATGCCTTAAGGATCCTTTCTACTTTATACTTATTTATGTTTTCTACTATAATTTTTATAGCGATTATAGCACTATCTAGTGCTTTTTCTAGTAATAAAATATAAAATATAGGATATATCTTTATCCTTTTTAGTAGTAATAGTTTATAGTTAGTATTTAATAATTTTTATTTAATAATAAATAGTCCTATTTTCTTCTAGTTAAGTTTATCGCTAGGTCGTTTTATTTTAATGTTTTTATAGTTAAGGTATACTTTATGCCCCCCCTCTAGGATTAGCGCTAATAATCTCTTTTTATCTATATAATGCTTTATTCGATTCTATAGGAAAATCTATTCTTTCTATAAGTGTTTTTATATATCTATAATAGTTGCTATATATACTATAGCTGCTAGTATATGTATATTTTATGCTATATGTGTTTTAATTATAGGGTTAAATCTATAGTTTGCCTTAAATAGTGATATTTTTATGTTTTTGTTTTTAGAGCTATTATAAGCCTATTATGCTAGAGGTAGCTATTCTACCTAGTCGTTCTACTAATAGTTAATATAGCTTTATAGGTATTATTTAAGTATTTAGTTTAAGATTTCTATTTATCTATCTATTTATAGATAAAATACTATAGATAGATTCTACTTAATCTTTAGAATTTCTATAAGACGTTTCTAGAAGTTCGATGTAAATAACTTATTATAATCTGATATTAGTTTTATTAGTAGACTATACTAAGCGATAACTATCTTAAAAACTATATATGCTAGGTCCTTAGTATTACTAGATTCTATATAAGAGATATAGTAAGCATATTTTATAAGTTTATCGATAATAACTAGGATACTATTATAGCTAACTCCTATTATTAGTTCTTTAGACTTTAGTAGTTTAATAATAAAGTCTATAGTTACTATTTACTATGCTCTTTTAGGTAGTAGTATCGGCTATAATTCGCTATATAGTGTATATCGTCCTATTTTTACTTTATTATATATATTATATTCTTTAATTATTATTTATATAATTTTCCTACTCTCTAGGAAGTTATATAATCTTTATAGTCTATTAATTATCTTCCCTACACCCTAGTGTCTATATAATAGGTGTTTATATATTTCTTTAATAAGTCGTTTCTAAAGTGTACTAGGAACATACTATTGTTTATTATATAAGAAGGCTTCGCTTTTCTTTATAATATATAGGTTCGTTTCCTAATTATTTAGGTATTCGTCGTTCTTAACGCTTAATACGATTCGTCGTATCTATATATTATCTAGCGTAGCTTACTAGGTTATATTAATTTCTTAGGTGCCTAATATAAGGTTCCTATCCTTATTAGTATATAATAGTAGTGCGTTATCTACTAGTTCTTTTAATTTTAAATCCTCTCTTTAGCTAAGCGCGTCTACTCTTCTATTTTTAGATCCTTTTCTATATATAATCTTAAAATTATAGTCTATAAGGATTTTATACTATCTAATTTAACGTTTATTTAAATCCTTTATAGTTATAAATAAGGTTAGGTTCTTATAGTCTATAAATACCTTAACCTTATAGTTTGCTCCTTTAAGGTAGTGTTTCTATTCCTTAAATGCTTTAATAATTACTATAAGTTCTTTATTATAAATACTATAATTTAATTCTAGTCTATAAAGCTTCTTAGAGAGGAAGGCGACTAGGTGAAGTCGTCCTTCTTTATCTTATTGTCCTAGTTGTCTGCCTAGAGCAAAGTCTAAGGCATCTATTTTAACTTTAAATAGTTTATCTAGGTCTACTATAAGTAAGATAGGTTCTTCTAAAATTTTATTCTTAAGTTCCTAGAATGCTTATTCTTCTATACTAGTCTAGGAGAAGTCTCGATCTTTCTTTATAAGGTTTATAAGTGGTATTATAATTTTACTATAGTCGCGTATAAAGCGTCGGTAAAAATTCGCGAATCCTAGAAATCCTCTAACTTCTTTAAGTGTTTCTAGTGTTAGCTATTCTTTAATTGCCTATATCTTTAATTAGCTTATACTTATTCTTCTAGGTTAGATCTTAAATCCTAAAAATTTAACTTTTTACTAATAGAATCTACACTTCTTTAATTTAACTAGTAGCTTATTATCCTATAGTACTTATAGTACCTTATGTACGTGTTTCTTATGTTCCTTAAGTGTGTTAGAGTAGATAAGGATATCGTTAAGGTAGATAATAATAAATTTATCTAGTTATCTTTATAAAATATTATCGATTATAGTTTAAAACGTAGCTAGTGTATTTATAAGTCTAAAGGGTATTACTAGATATTTATAATGTCCTTTTATAGTTTAGATAGTGGTTTTCTACTTATAACCCTTTACTATATAAATAAGGTTATAAGCCCTTTTAAGGTCGAGGGTAGTAAACTAACTAGCTTTCCCTAGCTTATCCTTAATTTCTACTATTAGTAGTAATAGGTATCGATTTTTAATTATAATCTTATTTAGTTGTCGATAGTCGACGTATAGTTATAACTCTCTATTTTTCTTTTAAACCTATAGGATTAGGTATCCTGCTAGTGATTTAGATAGTCTAATATATCCCTTTTATAGGTTCTCCTTTAGATACTCCTTAAGTGCTTTCTCCTGCTTAGGGTTCTAAGGATATGTCTTATAGAACTTAGGTTCCTTACTAGGCTAGAGTTTAATCTTATAGTCCTAGCGTATATGCTCTAGTAGTCCTATTTCTAGCTCTCTACTAAACAGCTTACTATACTTTAAGTATTCCTTAGGAATCTCTATTATATTAGCTTTAGGCTCTCTAGCGATTATATATATTCCTAGAGGCCTATTATAATTTAATTAAGGTGCCTTTTTCTTTAGGCCGCTCTTATTATTATAATCGTATCTTAGTGTATCCTACTAAAGTTAGCCTATTCTCTAGTTAACTCTAGGATTGCTCGCCTATAACTAAGGTATCTTTAATATTATATCATGTCTTAAGATCACTATAATGTCTAGTGTGATATAGTGTTTTATGCCTTATATATAGATAGGAAGCTATGCAACCTCTATTTCTACTTATCCTTAGCTATACTTTACTACGCCTCCTTCTATAGTTATAAGTTAGTAGGGCTTATCTTTATTTTTCTAGTATAATTTAAATCTATTAATAAGATTTAGTAAGATATAATTTCCTTATGCTCTACTGTCTATTATTGCCTAGGTTTCTTTTTCTACTATTATAATATTAATAATAAGATGTTTATATCTACTAATATTTATAGTATATAGAGACTAATTAGATCTCTATTAAGAGAAAGGCCTTAGTTGCTCTAATAGCTGCCTTTTCCTAACTATTAATTTACCTCTTATAGTATTTAAAAAATGCTTAGTTCCTTTAGAGCATAGGAGCGTAGGCGGCGTCTAGGTCGCCTACCTATTATACCGATTAAATCTAGGCTAAGCGGATTACTTACTATAATACTATTTCTACTATCTTTATATTATAAGGTTATAGCTTAGATAGTATATACGTTATTATCCTTAGTATAATATTTATTCTTAGACTTCTATAGTATAAGTTTATTCTTATTATGTTTCTAGATTATCTAGTGTTATAGATCTATTTCTAAGAATAGGCTATATCCTTATTCTAGTGTAAACTTTAGAAACTACCTATATTCTAATTTCTTCTATAGGTGTCGTCTATAGTTATCGTATAAGCATAAAGCCTATAAGATCCTAGCGTAGTCTTAATGCTAAGTGCTAAGTGCTAGGTGTTATGCGCTAAGGAGACGAAGTCATAGATTAGGGTGTGCTTCTGCTTTATATAGTCTTATAATTAGAGCGTAAGGGTCTATAATGTCTATTCCCCTAATCGTAACTCTAATAGGTTCTAGGTCTCCTTTTCTAGTTAATAGTGCACTAACTAGACGATATTCTAGTAGCTTAAGTCCTTATAGGAGTAGAATATAATTATAAGCATTAGATAAGTTAATTAATCTAATCTCTAGTGGTTAAGTTCTATGTTCCTAGTCTTTATTCTTAATATAGACTATGTCTAATTCTTCCTCTAAAAAGTAATTTCTTTCTAGTTTAGAGAAGTAATCTTTACTATTAGTTATGCTAATATTTCTAGTTAGTAGTTTATCTCTATTAGTAGCTTAAAGTTTCTATCCTTTAGGTATAGGCTTCTATTGTTTCTTAGGGCTTTAGTATTTATTTATAAAGTGCCCTACTTTTCTATAGTTATAGCACTTTCCCTTTTCTTTATAAGTAGCGTTAAGTTCTATAGGTCCTAGGTGAGTTCTATACGCTATAGATCCTCCTTATTATTTACTAATATTAGGTTAATTATGCTTATATCTATAAAACCTATTTTATTTTCTACTACGTTTAAGTCGTTAAGTATAGTTCTAATTATTAATCTTAATAGCGTTTATAATAAATGCCTTAATAGTTCTAGGTCGATCCTGCTTTAAGATTTTATCTTTTATATCTTTATATAGTCTATTATAGAATAGTTCTATTTAGCTATTATTATCCTATTTAAGTTTAGTAGTAATCTACTAGAATTCCTATGCATAGTGCTAAGCGGATCTAGTTTGTTTAAGTGACTTAAGTTTATAAGTCGTAGTATATAATTCGTCTAGGTCGCTAAAGGTATTCTTAAGGAGTTGTTTAAACTTCTTATAGTCCTTAAAAGCTTTATTAGTTTTAGTTTTCTAATCCGCAGGACTATTATTAAGATAGTCTCTAAGTGTTAGCTCTTACTATTCTAATGCCTTACCTATTAGAAGGTTCCTAATATAAAGAATTTAATTTTTAGCTATATTAAGACTATTATTAACCTTAAGGTAGGCTTTAGCTTAGGTTAAGAAGGTTCTAATATCGCCTTTAGTTCTATTATAGCTTTCTAGCTTAGGAAACTTAGGTTAGTTATAGTTATTCTTTCCTTTATTAGTTTTAAGTTCTTCTAGCTATTTTATAAGATATTCTATCTATTATTTTATTTCCTTAATAGTTTTAGCTTACGCTATAATAACTTAGGCTAAGGTAGTAGTGTTGCTATTTATAGTAGACATCGTAAAGGTTAGTACTACTTAAGGTTTTAAGTAACTTACTAAATAGGACTAATTAAAATATAATAGTAGCTTATTCTAAGTTATAGAAGGGTCTATTTCTTAGGAAGTAAGTTAGGTAAATATAAGTAGGCTTAATACTAGATAAGTTAGTTTATTATAGTATATAGTAAGTACTATTAGGAAGTTATTCCTAATAGTAAAACTATTACTTAGATTAATTAGTAGAGATCTAGACTACCTAGCTACTAGAATTCCTATTCCTTATATACTTATCTATCTCTCTACTATAATTTAGGATCACCTTACTTACTAGTGATTATAGTGAGCGGCGCTTACTATGCTTACGCGTGATCCCTATAAGCGCGTCACGTGACCCTTAGGTCGCGTTGCCGCCTATTATTTACTTGGCCGCTTCCTCAGGCCGCTTAGTGACGCTGCCTTCTATCGTTTATAATAGCTAGGTATAGCGTAAGATATAAAATTAGTATATAATTTCTAATAGTTATATACTTATTCTAGAGAGTAACTAGCGTACTAGGTTAATTCCTAGGGAGGTCCCTATATACTATAGATAGTGCTCTTTAAGACTAGGTTAGGGGGTATATATTAGGAGTATATAGGAGCTTATTAGCGACTATAGCGTATTACTATAGTTAGAACCTTTTAGTATAGTAGAATAGGCCCTATAGGCATATAACACCTATGACCGCTACTATAAGGTGGCTAATACTAAATTAGTCGTACCTACCTAACTATCTTAGTATAGTGACTAGCTAAAAGTAAAGGACTTTTTTAAAAGTTAGTATATATTATACTCTAAAGGTGTTTTTTAAATGCTTTATTTAATTATATAAAATAGTAAAAAAATAAACTTTACTTTATATTATAGCTTTAAGCTATTTATTCTCTTATAATATAATAGTTTATTAGAAATTATATTAATATAAGTTAAAAAAAATACTTTACATTATAATATAAAAGTTTAAATATTATTAATATTATACTTTAAATCTTATTTTAAATTATAATATAAACTAGTTAAAATCTTTATTTTAATTATATGTATATAAAATAAATATAGCTATCCTAGTATTTAAAGATAATTTATTTAATAGATAAGACTAGCTTATAAATATTAATAATATAGTATTAAAACTTTTAAAAAATATATAATTAAATAAAGATTTCATTATTTTTTTATATCTATACTTAATAATAAACTAATACTAAGATATAAAATATAAATAGTAAGATAGTATAGTTTATAATTATAATCTTTATTAATATATATATATATAGTTATATTAGTTTTTTTAGAAAAACTAGTTTTTTAGTAGGGACCTTCACTTTTGGCTAGTCACTGTACCAACATACCGTGGTGCGTTTCTGACGTTCAGTTAGTAGCCAGAGACGCCCGCAACCGGCACAACCACTATTAACTTCAGTATAAAAATTCTGCCCAATATACTGTCATCTGTTGGAGACTCCCGTGTCCTTCAAAAGCAAAATGCAGGTTCTCTGTCAATGTGGCACGATAAATTTTACAACCGCTGAGCCAGAACCTATTGAAGTCTACTTCTGTCACTGTGTAGAGTGTCGCAAGCAGTCCGCCTCTGCTTTTGGAATTTCTGCCGTATTTTCTACAGAAGCAAACTGGCCACCTCCAGCGAATGTCATGGCCAATCTGAAAATGTGGCCTCGCCCTTCTAAGTCTGGAGGGACAATACGGTGCTACTTTTGCGACACCTTCGGCACGCGCATCGCACATGTCGTAGTGTTGACGGACGGTTCTCTGAAATCTACAATCGCAATCAAGGGCGGGGCGGTGGAAGGACTGAGCGTCTCTGGAGCAAAGCACATCTGGACGCAAAGGGCCATAGTATCTGTACCCGAAGATAGTGATCGAGCTTCGCCCAGGTCCTGACCAACCGGCTCACTACGACGTTTACGATTCAAAAAGCAAAAAAAATCGAATAGAATTATGACAATTTAGAGCACAAGAATTCTAGTAATTCGTTTTGTCTAGTTGATGTACTTCATTTCGACCTCGTCTCTGTATTCTGACATGGCTCGCCGGAATGATACGCTTTCATGGCCTTGACGAACCTTAGCCAAGGGTACCAAGTACGAATTATCGGTAGACTGGTCCTGCAGATGGCGAATGTATGCTTGAGCCACTTTGAGCCAGTGAGCCTTCTCAGCTTGGCTTGCCTTGCTGCCTTCCCAGACCCAAACGCCCTTCGAACCGTCCAGTAAGAAGATATCAGCGCTATCCAAGGTATCCATAGTTGCGTTGCCTTCTCTGACCTTATCGAACGATAGCTGTCCAGTAGCATCACTAAGCCTGAACAATTTCATCGGCCGACTGGGAGTATTCAATGCCTTGCTTATCAAGGCGATTGGACGCTCTCGCTGGAAGCCGTCGGACCGTGTCGCAGCATCACCGCCGAGCAGGTCGACCACTCGACGCGATCGCGATTCGGTCTGTGAAACAACCTCGACGTCAACATGCTTTGACAGTGTCATGTCATGCACAACTTGAGCGGCCTTGGCCTTTTCCAACGGGCTGCAGCGCTTGCCCTGCCAGACCCAGATCTTGTCGCCCTTATCAAGCACGAATACATCGCCGTCGTCGAGGCTTCGCCAGGTGGGCTCCACCTCGTGCACAATGATTCCACTCGAGGTTTTGGGACCAGGATTCGTAAATACGCGCAGCAGAGTCGTGATCTCTAGCTTGGGCGCCTGCTCGACGTGTCTAAAGCCAGAGCGAACTCCACCAGAGCGGATAGATATCCGCGGAAACAGCTCCAGAAAGTCGTCAGACGGAGCGGATTGGATCTCGCGGTGTTGTGAAGCGGCGCCGTGAAGGAATTCATCCAGCTCGACAGTCTTGTAAGCAGCGGTCCCGGCTTCATCCTGCGACGTATGGCTACCAAGCCAGAAAAAGATGCTGTGGCGAAGTTGGGTGCCATGCGAAACATCGGGGCCATACATAGGGAAGGAGTGTAGCACAATAAAACTATCGCCATCATAGAATTGTCCATACTTGTCTTTGGGCCAAGGTATGACCTGGAAGTTCTCAATACGCCAGATGAGCAGACCGGCGCTTTTGCCGATTGTTTGCCAGGCAGGCTCTTGTGCTGCTGACTTGTACTTGACTTGATGATCAATATCGGATCCAATCAACTCAACATTGCTGTCCTTGATGTCGTATTCTTTAGGATAAAAAAGGCCCTGATTGGGTGGCATGATGATGTGAATCGAGGTCGTAGTTATAGGGAATATGTATCGGGGGATAACGATGCAAAGAAGTCGAGGCTGTTTGTTGTTCTCGGGAGACAATTTTGGCTTCCAATGTCATGTCAGACGTACCTCTACAGCGCAGAGAAAAGTTGGCGCACGGGAGGGTTTCTGTAAGGCGTACTGGTAGTACTGTACCTTGAAGAACAACCCCGCCATGATGGCATCAAAAAGGTACTGTAAGTACTGTACTGTAAGTGGCTGACTACTAGTAGCATCTACTGTACAACTAGAGGTACCAAGTAATAGCGACTGAAGCGTTGTGATCTACTACCACTACTACTTACAGTAGTAGTATAGCAACGTCGGTCACCGGTGTACTAGACGCTGACTCCTAACAACCGGATAGCTTAGTCATAGTTTTTAGACCTATCTAGGTATAGTGTGTATAAAGACACGCTAGCACTAGAGAATAGATAATGCGCTCTACTAAGCTTTTAATTAGCTATATATAGAGACACTACTTCTAATTAGTAGAGCTGGTAGAGAGGTGTGCGCTCTAAGCTAGCCACTTATAGCTAGTAGCTAGTATCTACTTAGTAGGGCCTAAAAAACTAATTAGCGATCTTATTTCTGCTTAATCTAAGCCTCTTTAAGCCGTCCGGTTGTCAGGGGTCAGCGTCCGGTACACCGGTGACCGACGTTACCTGTATGCATGTATAGTACAGTACGCCCTAGACACCCCCACCGTTATAAGTACGGGCGGTATGTCAAAACGATTGCGGGCACAACGACTTGGCGATGCTCGGATCGCGGTCCAAGTTTTGGTTCACATTGCATCAGATCCGAAACAAACGTGTTATGGTTCAAAAATAAGCAGAGGTTTTTTTTCTTCGATATTAATGGCTCTGTATCTGCCGTGTCATTACTTTTTTTGCTGTACATGTGTGTAGGTAATGTGGCGTTCGCTAGTGACCCATAGTGCCTGCGCCACTCCGGCGTGGAGGCGTTTGAAAGGTCCTTTGAGAGACGCGCTGCTGCTTCACCCATTCAAGTTATTGACAATACTCCCAACCATGACAGCCGTCTCTCTATCCCAGTTGGAGTCTGAAGTTGTTCTGCGCTTAGTACTGCCGAATATTTCAGGAACCTCACAGCCTTTTCCCACGGCCTGGCGGACAGCCTCACCGACACTGCCTTTGTTGGCCCTGAGAGTCCTCGCAACAGCTCCGCCACGACTGACAATGTCCTGCACGCGGGAAGAGAGGCTTCCTGCCATGGTGCGCCAGAAATAAGAAACCAGCGAACCGGTCTCCAACTGGTTCAGCATGGGCTGGAGTAGGTTCGACGAGGGCAGCTCGGTCTCGTCGGGCATCAGTGGGTGTGCCGGTGGCTTTAATTCGACAAGAAAGAGCTCTAAAACGACAATGGCCTGGCACTTGCTTGTGACCTCAGCAAGGGCTTTTTCTAGGCTGGCCAGCTGCCCCAGAGAGCGAGCCAGGGTAGTGATGCTGGACTGTATGGATGACCTGATATAGGTATCGAGAGCTTGAATGAGAAGTCGAGGTGTCCATTTTTCCGCTTTGATTTCGAGCGTAGGTGACAAAAGATAGAGAGTATTTATCGCGGACACAAGCCGTGCTCTAGCCTCTTCGCCTTGCGAAAAGGTCATGTCTTCCGGCACAGAGAACTCGCGAACAAACTGTTCGCATGTTTCGCGGACATACCGTTCTACTGGCCTGGTGACCAAATCTTGCAGGCTTCGCATCGCGTCAACTTTTTGAAGGCCGTGACCCTCTTCCCCCGGCGCTTTACTGTCTAGCATCTCGCGTAGTAATAATATCGTGTGGGAACAGCGAACCAGCGCGCTGTAATACTCGTCACGGCCCGGGCTCGTAATTTCTCTTGCCTGAAGCTCCAACGTTTTCCCAAGTTGCAGACATCTCGCGACAGACTGTTGGAGAGACAAAGTATCCCACAAGTGCAAGCTGACCTGCCGTACTTCGTCTGCCTCGGCATGCTTATCAATGATTTGCTTCTCTAGCTGCTCGTAGCTTTCATTCAGGCTGCCTATTTGAATTCCGAGCTCTTTGATGATGTTTTTACTAGCCTTCGTCTGCGCTTCGGTGTATTCGAGCAGGGGAATGGCTTCCTGCGTCGTGAGACGATCGAGGTGCGAGTCGACTTCTTGGGCGTCAAAGAGAACGCGAGAGAGCGGGGTCGATAGGTCCAGCGGAGAGTCTTGCGGGTTGTTGGTTGCAAGCACGAGGGAGTTGGCGAATGATGTAGCAGAGAAGTCGGAAGTTAGAAAAGTTTCGTAATCCACATAAGATGTTTCGTTATCGTCCATGCGACCTGATAGCGGCACTGAAGCCATCGCAGTAGCCGTTCTTCGTCGCAGTCGAGGGGGGGAGACGACCAGGGACAGTCATGAGGTATATATAAGGAGACAAATTTCAAGAAATGCGAGATGTGGACTCCTTCCAGAGTTTTGCGCGCATTTGCAGTCTTGCCTGTTCGTGTTGGACTTAGGTGTCAGATGTTATCACAGCCCACCGCCTCGCAACCAACCCACTCTGCCACTGTCTTAATATTCTTGTGGCCCACTGTATTGCGTGCAAGCCGACGCCACCGTGAAGACGGTCAAAAAACGAACAAAATGAGAAGACGGACTAGATGTTTAGATCAAATCTAATGGGTTTCCCACAACTATCTACACACGATGGAAAGACGTGCATGTCATCCACCGTGGCAGCGATTGGGAGGACTCGAAATATTGCATAGGTGATAGTGATCATGGCTGAGACCTCACGCACAGCGCATATGTACAGTACAACGGCGCCCTTGGCAACAAGTGGACGCAAGCCGACAGCGTCCATTCCATACCGATCTCAGCCGCCCATCAACCTATATAGCGAGGGCGGTCTAATCATCGATAATGCTACTACCCCTGGGCAAGTAAGTGCCTACGATAGATGGCATAAGCCTGCGCATGACGCGCACGTCATCCTGCGCAGGTGTATTGTAAGCCCTGCTAACTTGTCATGTTGCTAATGATCCAAGACCAATTGCCGCGCCTCCCTTTAAAAGACGTTGACCGACTGCCTGCAGGATGCCGTCATCTCGTCGCCAGACTTTGACAACACTAAAAACAATATGTTTGCCTACTTTAAGCAATACCAAACGGCTGCCAACGGCTCTGCCTTGCGGGAGAAGGGCGACTTATACCCTAGACTGGACGCATTCTATAATGCTGCCGCGCTGGGCTGCTGGTTGTGTACCACGGTACATAGGCCAGACTGAAGCCGCGAGCCCAGAAGACGGAAATAACAGACTTCCTACTATTGTTGGTGCTTGTCAAGGGGGCTCCCCTTCAAGTAGAAACAAAGCGCAAGGTCTCTACAGGTTGTCTTTGGCCTTGTTTTGGGCCCTGTTCATGCGTTCCAGTTCTCTATCTATCCTCTTAAAACTCCAGCTTTGCCAAAACGAAGGATATAAAAATGGTCTTAGATCGAAGCGATTATCGTCGGGGGAGTAATCATTGCAGTGCAATGCTGGAGTAAGCGTAGTCGCTTTGTGACGTGCGATAGCACTGCACACCGAGTGGTGAGCGTACAATGACGGAGTATTTTTGACGAGTGGACGACTTACTATTTCACGAAAAAGAATTTGACCTTTTCTGCGATCTCAGCCGGTTCCAGTGAGGGATTCTGGTCATTTGGTGTCGTCTCTCGGTCTTTGCCCCAAACATGGACGAGATGCTGCCACATTGACAATGGGCCCATCTTCCTCTCCTTCCGAAGGCGCCCTGTAGAATATCAGTAAATGAGAGTAAAAACCAGAAGAAAATATAGAGAGAGACTCAATACCGAAAATTGTCAGTTCGGCATAGGTCATACCCATGTCCGCCTCGTCGGACTGTGTATACTCCTCAGTCACAGGCTCCAACTCTGCGGTAGGAGCAGCAGTGAGGAAAGACTCGAGGCAGGGCAAACGAAACTCAATTTGCGCCCAAGAAATGAAACCTCGCAAATCCGCCTTATCGATAGCGCCGATGGGATTGACGTCTGCGGACGAGCAGTCGTATTTGGTCATGTAACCACGGAGCGCTAATGCATGATTAGTCGTTTATTTCGTATATATGCGAGCATGAATGGTATTTTACCTTCACCAACATTTGCACTACCTAGAACAAGTAAACTACCACGTAATCGACGTGTCGTAGGGAGAATTTGAGCGAATTCGTATGCGGTCTGTGACGAACTGCATCAGTCACGGTATTGAGACATATGACAACTACCGTTCATACCACCATTCGCGTGCGCGCTTGGATGTTCTGTAACATAAGATTTTCAGCCTCAGAGCCTCCTTCCACTTTGAACTTGGCGTCAAAACCAAGCGACGTTTTGACGAGGTCTTTTTGTGCGTGGTAGACGGAGTCGATGTCAAGGTCGACGTGGTAACTTCCGATGGCCGCAGATAAGCTCTTGGCACGCTGGCGCGTATCACGAGAGCTCTGCTTTGACATTCCCATATAGACGGTGTGAAATATGCGATTGCATAATTCTTGAGGGGTCCGAGGGAGATCATGTTCACCAAAAAGTCGGGTTACTGTGGCAATCACCGGCTGATTTTTAGTCTGAATTGCCTCGATGACAAGTCGACACATTGAAAAGACCGAGACGGCTTGGTTGAATTAGTATTGAGCCGCAGCATCTTGATGTCTCACCTCACAGCACTATTTCACTTACCTGTCGCGCAGGAGTCAAGACCTCCAGACAAAGGAACGAGACTAGAAGGCCGTCAGTATATTGAGATATTGAGACACCAACATAGCCCGCCGCGGATCAGAGACTCACTATCCTGCAGAGCTACTTCTTGACATGTAATCCCAGAGATAGCAGCCAGTGCACTGTGGATGAATCAGTACTCAGTAGATGACTGAAAGCTGTAAGGGCCTGTACCAATGCAATTTCTTCATCAGTAGAATACAGTCGGGGCTCCCGAGGTAGACTTGGCCGGCGACGTAGGTCCAATATATCGTCCTCAGGACTTAGCTCAAACGAAGTCTGTATCCTATTGTATTTGCGGGTGTTTTGGGCAGCTTGCATAGCACGCGAAATACTCGATCGATATGCACGGATTTCCTCTAGATCAACGGTTGCTGTGACGATCTCAACTTCGCTAAGGGAGAATTGTGCGCTTTGTGCAAGCATTTGTCCGTTACAGAAAATCATGGCCGATCCGTCAAAATAGAGTCTGTCGCCGTCTCCACCTACAGGAATGATCTTCAGCGGCGCGACGAAGAAGGCAGCACAAGAAGGGAGCGAACCTGAGACGTTGGAGTAAATATAAAGGCCTCCGCACTTGCGGGTGGCCTCGCCAATCAGCTTCAGCCTGGTTCCCAGTTTCTGTAAGCTAAAATGACTGGCAGAGCTATTGGTAATGATTTCGACACCGTCCAAGGTCATTGGAATATCTAGCGGCCTGTCAGCCTAGTTGTAAGAAAGCAATACGGGGAATTCCTACGAGGTGCGTCGGGTGACCACATCTCCTCGCAAGTCTCAGCCCCGAAGCAGCTGTCTGGGGTGCTAATGACACAGTCTCCAATAGGCACATGTGTCTTGCCTTGTAGTCGTTGCAAAAACTTTGGTAGGTGGAATTCTTCCCAGTACGTAGCTCGGAGCCAAGGCGTGAAGTAACGCATCTCTCGGTAATCTGAGTTCAGATTAGCTCATATTTACCTATAAGGCTCTCGCAATAGATAGGAGAATGCATACTACCGTCATTTGCTAAGTCTATTTATCGAGTTAATGTAACAACATTCTCAATGAGCCTAACAAGGCTGTGCTGCTCGAGAAGACAAGCAGGCATGATATAACCAAGAACTCACGCATTTTTGGGCGAATGAAAAGGATTTTTCCGTCGAGACAAACCACTCTGCAGTTGTAGTTGACGTTTCGATGAGCGACCGGGAGACCGATGTCGAGGAGAATACCATGGCAGGTAGCGTCATCGAGGATCCGTGTCAGCATCTCCATGCAATGCAGATAGAGATCAGGCTCGAGGAAATGATCATTGCAAGAGTAGCCTGATATCTCCAGTTCCTAAACAAGGAAATAACCAGTTAGTGTTGTTTCTCGCCAGGAGCCAAATTGCCGGGGAGGGGAATATCATTCAACGCAGAGTCGTACCGGTCCAACGCGGAGCCTAGCACCGGCAGCTTTCGCCTGGCGAATCGACTCGATTATTCGAGCTGTATTACCCTACATGGATCAGTGATGAACCTACGATCAATATCCATAGAACACCTTTATTACCTCGAAATCAAGGGCCCATTGCCTGAGCGAGGAGGCCGCGACAGTCACATATCGGCCCATGATGACGAAAGTTCGACGCCAAGACCCTGAACAAACCACTCTAGATAAAGAACAGCACTCTTCTCTCGAATTTTTACTTATTCCTGTATACGATGCAGCGTGGAAATGGTTTCGAGGATACCGCACCCTCCCGATTTCGCAGCAATTTAGGGATTTTTTGGTAGGCAGTGGGTAACGTTTTGGCCCACCCGTTTAAGAGACTAGACTTTCATTTATATTCTAGTTCTATTTTCTATCATACTAAGAGTAATAAGAAGCATATACTATCTTTTTTACTATACAATATACATTATCATTAAATTTATTATAATAGAGTATATTATAATATATATATTTAAAAACTATACTAGATTTAAAAACTTTACTATAAATATAAATGATTTTTAAAACTATTTAATATTTTATAAATATAATATAGATGTTAGGCACCGTTCGGGGCCCTTAGTTCTCTCGACTCTATCGTTAAAAGATACTGTGTACTCGTCTAAACTAACGCTAGACGAGCCTCTACTCTTAGCTAAGTGAACAACTAGTAGGATGGTATCACGTCTAAAATAACCGTAGTCTAGTTAGAAATAAAAGGTTGTTAATTATTGTCTCTCCTCTAAAGTTCCTTATAGACTGTTTTTTCTAACTAGTAGGGCGTCGGAAATAACGCCTATTATAATATATAACAATAGAGCTTATTTTAAAAATAAAAGTATTAATTGTATAAGTTATAGTTGATTTTTTAATTTTTATAACATTTAGAAATATAACATTTTAATTAAAGTACTAGTATATTAAATATATAACTATTATAATTAATAAAAAAATAATAAAGTTAGGCCTATAGACCTACTTCTAGCCTATAGGAAAATTAATAGCAAGCTAGCCTATACTAATCTAGCTCGCTCTAGTTATATATTTAGGGTTTTTCTATTTTAGAACTATTTTTTATAACCCTTTTTTATTTCCTATGTTTTTACTATAGTAATTAATAATAATTATAACGCTTAATTATATATATCTAGAGTTAGTCTATAATATTTAAACACTATCTTTTTATTTAAGCCTATATAAGTAGAATAATTAACAAGAATAGCTATCAATATAATATTAGCTAAGCCTAGTATTCTATTAGCTTAAGAACTAGAGTAATAATCATATTAGGCCTTAAAATAACTAGAATTAGTATCATCTTTAAAGTAAGCTCTGTATTATTACGTTAACTTATAAACGTTCTTTAATTTTTTTAATATATTTTATTATTAATATATTTTATTATTAATAATGGCTATATTTAATTAGTAAAGGATTTAATAATAAGCTATAGGCTTTTAATACTTAAGAAAAGTAATTATATAGAAATAGGATTAAAAAAAGGAAAAACTAAAGCATAGAAAGGAAACATTTCCTTTCTATATTAGTAGTAGTGTTAGATTTAAGTTAGTGCCTCTAAGAGGCTAGTATATATACGCTTAGAAGGAGTAGACTCTAAATAATAAAGAGTTAAAGAAGAAAGGATAAAGGAAGGATAAGCTAAAAAAGAAAAATAAAATATAAAAATAATATTAAAACAAATATAAAAAAAGTTAGTAACTAAAGACTAGGTTATAGCTACGTTAAAAAAAAGTTATAGCTAGTATAATAAGTAAAATAAAAAAAGATCAAGTTAGCTAAAAATTAAAAGATATTTATTAAGTATTTATATTATTATTATTAATTATTATAAAGTAGCTATTATATTCAAGTAGGTCTAAGTTAAGTATATTCTAATATTATATTATAGATATAGTTTACTATATATATATATATATAATAAATTAAAATAGATTTATAGTCTAAGTAGTATATTAATCTATTTCTATAATAAATTAAATAAAGATAATAAAGCTTTTTATAATATATATATTTATATATAGCTAGTATATCTAGTAGCCTATACTACCTAGCCTAATAAATTATTTATACTTTACTTTTTTTATTCTTTTTCTTTTTTCTAATAATATTAATAATAGTATATATATTAATTACCTATTTTCTTTAGTTTCTTACTTAGTAATAAAACGCTAAAACGCTAATTCTCTAATTTAAATATAAATATACTTTATATAAAAGCTATATTCTATATAAAAATTTATTAAAATCTAGCTAGTCTAGTAGTAGATCTAGACTAGGCCTTTTATTAACTTTATATAGTACTTATACTAAACCTTATTTACTACTAAAACTATTTACTTAGAAAAAGAATTTAAATAAAATTTTTTAGTATAATACATATTTAACTTAGATCTAAACTATATCTATATTAACTCTAAGTAGGCAAGAAACTATCTATTTTATTAAAAAACCGCCTATTAGAGTATATAGGAGCTTATTAGCAACTATAGCGTATCGCTATAGTTAGAACCTTTTAGTATAGTAGAATAGGCCCTATAGGTATATAACATATAGTAGTAATTATATATAGCTTCCTTAGTAGGTAAAGTATAAGAGGTCTAGGTTTAATCCCTAAAAGGTTCGATTCCTACGCGCGCCGCTAGATATAGCATAAGGCATAAAATTAGTATATAATTTCTAATAGTTATATATTTATTTTAAAGAGTAACTAGCGTACTAGGTTAATTCCTAAAAAGGTCCTTATATACTATAGATAGTGCTCCTTAAGACTAGGTTAGAGGGTATATATTAAAGTATATAGGAGCTTATTAGCAACTATAGTATATTACTATAATTAGAACCTTTTAGTATAGTAGAATAGGCCCTATAGGCATATAACACCGCCCTAGCCCTTTCTATACCTAAGATAGAGATAACTAGCGCTTTATTTAGAGCCAACCTAGCTCTTACTATATCTATGCCTACCTATCTAATGTTTAAGCTAGAGAACAGCTATTTTTATTTTACTATTATATTAAGCCTAGTTTAGGCCTTTTTATACTTATAGTATATTTATTATATAAAAAGTAATAAAATTACTTATTTTAACTAAAAGAGTTTATATTAGGCCTTTATTATATCTATATTAAGGCTAAGCTAACTTTAAATAGCTATTTAATCTAGGACCTATATTATTTATAAGTAATAGTATATCTTTTATTATATTATAAGTAGACCTATCTAATATCTAATTTAAGGCTAAAACTAATTTATATAGTTACTATCTATGGCTTAGATAGCTACTTTAGCTATAGTAAAGTATATTTAAGCTTATAGTAGGGTCTATAAGGACGTTATTACTAATATAGAGTTTAAGCGCCTTATTAATAAAGTGTTTAATATCTAGGCCTACTATAAAGATATAGTAGGCTTAGTCTAGGCTAGTACTAGGTCTATAATAAAGGCTATACCTTTTCTATCTTTTATTATATTAGCTACTAAAGCTAACCTAGCTTTAGTATAGGTCCTTACTAGTCTTACTTAAGTAATATAAAGAAAATAATTATATTGTAATATAAAAATAGTCTTAGTCTATAACTAAGCCTTAACAACCTAATTCTAAAATATATAACCTAATTTTCGTATTATTTAAATGCTTTAATTCTAAGCTGTCTAATAGTATATAGGTTACCTAATTTAGACTAGCGGTTCCTAAGTTATTATAGAGTGTTAAGGTAGTATATATAGGGAAGCTATATAGGCCTCCCTAGCCTCCCTAGCAGCCTCCCTAGCTTATATGTAATAGGCTATATAATATAAAAAGCAAAAAAAAGTAAATTAGCTACTTAAATATATAAAGAATAGCTATTTCCTTTTATTATAGTAATAATAATTAAGTATTCTTCCTTTTTTTAGCTATACTTCTTACTTATTTAATTTACTTAATTCCTCTCTTAACTACTTTACCTTTAACCTTCCTCCCTCTATAGTTGCTATATCCTTATATACCTACGCTATTATACTTCTCTATATATCTTTAGTACTTCTATTAACTATTAAAGTTATATATATTAATAATTAATATATACTAATAGTAAAAATCTTAATTATTTCATTAATATATTAGTAGCTTAGGACTATAATAAGTCTAGCTTAGGTTTTAGCGGCTCTTTAAATTAAAAAGAAAAGGAAAATAACTAGATTTTAAGATATACTATTAAGCATTTTTCTACTTCTTAACTTTAGGGTAGAACTATATTAGGTATAATATATATTTTTAGTAAATAGGTATTAGAAATAATACTATATAGGGCTAGTCTATAATAGACGTCTTAGAAAGCTATAGTCCTAGTATAACACTATAAAAGGAGTTATATAATAGATTATTAGATTATTAAGATAATTTAGTAATATAGAATTATTATAGAATATAAATAATCTAAATAATCTAAAGAATAATAGAGAACTATATAAGTATATGAAAAATAGAAATTCTAGTAGCTAGGTAGTCTAGATCTTTACTAATTAATCTAAGTAATAGTACTTACTATATATTATAATAAACTAACTTTTTATATATTAAGCCTATTTATATTTACCTAAATTACTTCTTAAGAAATAAATCTTTTATAACTTAAAATAAGCTATTATTATATTTTAATTAGTTCTACTAGTATATTACTTAAAACCTTAAATAGTACTAACCTTTATAATATTAATTATAAATAGTAATACTATTACTTTAATATAAGTTATTATAGTATAAGCTAAGACTATTTAGGTAATAAAATAATAAATATAATATTTTATAAAATAGCTAGAAGAACTTAAAACTAATAAAGAAAAGAATAACTAAAGCTAACCTAAGTTTTCTAAGCGAGAGAGCTATAATAAAACTAAAGATTATATTAGAACCTTTTTAACCTAAACTAAAGTCTACTTTAAGGTTAATAATAGTCTTAATATTACGAAGAATTAAATTCTTTATTTAAAACCTTTTAATATGTAAAATACTAGTATAATAGAAGTTAATACTTTAGGATTATTTTAATAATAGTCCTATAGATTAGAAAATTAAACCTAATAAAGCTTTTAAAGACTATAAAAAGTTTAAATAACTTTTTAAAAATACTTTTAGTAATATAAATAAATTATATACTATAATATATAAACTTATATTCTTTAAGTAAACTAGATTTATTTAGTACTATATATAAAAATTTTAATATATTATTAATAAACTTAAATAAATTAATAATAGCTAAATAGAACTATTTATAATAGACTATATAAAAATAGAAAAGATAAAATTTTAAAATAAGATTAATATAGAAGTTTTAAAGTATATATTATAAATACTATATAGGTTAATAATTAGTACTATACTTAATAACTTAAATATAATAAAAAGTAAAGTAGGTTTGATAGATTTAAGTATAACTAACCTAATATTAATAAATAATAAAAAAGATCTATAGTATATAGAACTTAATATTATTTATTAGAAAAAAAAAGTATTATAACGATAGAAAAGTAAGACACTTTATAAATAAATACTAAAGCCCTAAGAAATAATAAAAGCCTATATCTAAAGGATAGAAACTATAAACTACTAATAGAGATAAACTATTTATTAGAAATATTAATATAACTAATAATAAAAATTACTTCTCTAAGTTAGAAAGAAATTATTTCTTAGAAGAAAAATTAGATATAGTTTATATTAAAGATAAAGATTAAAAGTATAGAACTTAACTATTAAAAATTAGTTAATTAACTTATCTAATATTTATAATTATATTCTATTTTGATAAATGCCTAAGCTATTAAAATATTATTTAGTTAATATACTATTAACTAAAAAAAATGACCTAAGGTATATTAGAGTTATAATTAAAGTAATAGATATTATAGACTTTTATACTTTAATTATAAGACTATATAAAGTAAAAGTATATCTTAATCTATAACTTTATCTTCTTAATATATAATACCTAGCACTTAGCACCTAATATAAAGACTCTACTAGGATTTTATAGGTTTAATGCTTATATAATAACTATAGATAATACCTATAAAAAAAATTAAAATATAGATAGTTTCTATAATAGAGTTAGGCCTATAGGCCTAGCTCTATACTATAGAAAAGTAAGGGCAAGCTAGCCTAAGCTAGTCTAGCTTAGGCTAGTTATATACTTAAGCCTTTTATATATAAAACTTTATAAGCCTAACCCTTTTTTATCTCTTACTTTTTACTATAGTGTTTGATAATAATTATAACGCCTATTTATATATATCTAGAGCTAGTCTATAATAATTAAATACTATCTTTATTTAAATCTATATAGATAGGATAATTAAAAGAATAGCTAATAATATTATATTAATAGAACTAGGTGTTAGCTTAACTTAAAAATTAGAATAATAAATATAATAAGCCTTATAAGAGCTAGAATTAGTATAATCCTATAAATAAATACTTTACTATTAAGTTACACTATAAACTACCCTAAATTCTCTAAGGACTAGAATAATTACTTACTAGCTATAGACTAATTATAGTAAATAGCTACTAATCTAAAGTCTTTCTAACTTAAATAAGATTATAAATCCTATATAACTATATACTATAATATATAATTACTTAACTAGGAAAAGGACACTATAATAATAAATATTAACTATTTCTTTTCTATAATACCCTTGAACTAGAACCTTTAAGTAAAATAGGTTAGCTAAGAAGAAATATAATACTAATAAGTAATAAATATATATCTTTATTATAGTAAATTTAGATACTTAATCTTGTTCTATATCTTTTAGCTAGTAATTACTTTAATAAAGATATAGTTCTTATCTATTATATTAGAATGTTATAAAGTATTAGAGTTAGAAAAAGATAAGCCTTAAGAGAAAGTCTTTTTCCTAGGGCTAGGAAGAATATAGCTAGAATAATATAAAGGTAGATAATAAAAAAAAATAAAGAAAAAAGAAAAATAAACTCTTATCTATTTATTATACTTTCTTTTATATAGTAGGCCTTTTTTATTAATATACTTATTAATTTAGGTTATAAATACTATAAAGTAATAAATAAAAAAGCTATAACTAACTTAATAATTAAATAAATTTAGCTATCTACGCCCTAGTAAATAATTATAATAATAAAAGGTAAACTAGTCTAGATTTAATATATAGTATAAGTAATAATAAACATTAATAAGTAGAGTTTTTTTATATTTTTCTATATTATTCTAAGGCTATTATAGCCTATAATTCTAGAATAACTATAGCTTAAATATAAAAACCTTATCTTTAATATAAAAGTAGGCGAGCTATATACCTAAGGTAGCCCTAGATAAAGAACTAAGGAATTAGTAAAACGCCCTTAAAATTATAATACTAGGCTTCTCCTTAGATATCTTTTTTATTAGTATATTAAGAATTAATAAAGTAGTACTTACTTAATAGTTATAATATTATCTATAAGTATTTAGGATATTAATGCTTTATTATAAATACTTAATAGAAATAGAAAGGTACCTTCTTAGCCTTTACCTAAAGAGCTATATAGGTTTTCTATACTCTTTAATAAATAGAATATAAATAACCTACTCTTATTATAAGGCTAGCTTAATTATAATATTAAATTAAAGAAATAGGTAGATAGTATAGAAGAAAAGCTACTATAAAGAGCGCTATATAATATATTAAGAGATTAACTAATAGAACTCTACTAATAGCTAATAGACCTCTTAGATAAAAGATAGAATTAGGCTAGCTCCTTCTTAGTAATAGTACTAGTTCTACTTATTAAAAAAAGGAATAGTAGCTAGAGATTTTAGATTAATTAATATACTTTAAATAATATTCTAAAATAAGATTATTACTTACTCTCCTTAACTAAAGAAACACTCTAGTCGCTAAGTAATATAAAATAGTTTATAAAACTAGATATCTATACTACTTTTTATTATTTATAAGTTATAGCTAGAAAAGAGAAATTAATAGTGTTTTAAACCTAATTTAAGTTTTTTAAATAGCTTATCTATACTTATAGTCTAGCTAGAGCACTAGTAAGTTTCTAATAGTATATTAACTAGGCCCTAGTAGAGTGCCTAAAGGATTTTACTATAGCCTATCTTAATAATATACTTATTTATTTATTAGGCTCCTAAGAAGACTACTTTAATAAAGTCTAAACTATCCTAGCTAAATTAGAATATATGAACCTCTTTTTTAACCTAAGGAAAAGTGCTTTAATAGTTTAAATAGTTAAATATCTTAGGTTTATTATTAAAGTAGGGTAAGCTCTCTAGCCTAACCTAGAAAAGCTATAGGCAATAAAAGACTAGGAACCTCTAATAATAATTAAAGGTATAGAGAGCTTTTTAGGCTTTACTAATTTCTACTAGGATTTTATTCCTAATTTTTCCTTTATTATAATACTATTAAATAGGCTAACCTAAAAAGAAATCCTTTTTATTTAGTCTATAATAAAAGAGAATTCCTTTTAAAAACCTAAGGATATATTTCTCTAAGAACTATACCTTAGCCTATAGGACCTAAAGCGATCTATAATTATAGAAATAAATAGTTCTAGATTTATACTTAGAGGATACCTTTTTTAAAAGAATAAGAAAGGAATAATAATTCTAGTAGCCTACTACTTAGTAAAATTATCCTTAGTAGAATAGAACTATACTATTTATAATAAAGAGTTACTTATAGTTATATCTTACTTAAAAGTATAGTAAGCTAAACTCTATAGTCTATAAAATCTATTCTTAATTCTAATAGACTATAAAAACTTAGATTATTTTATAACCCTTTAAGTAATATTAGAGTAATAAATATATAAAGTAGAATTCCTATCTATAATCTATTATAACCTTTTATACTAACTAGGTACTTAAGCTAGAGGACTAGATATACTTATTTAATAAGAAAAATTCTATAATTCTTTACTACTACTATTAATACCTATTATAAACCTAGTATAAATTAATATAATAATAAGCCTATTAACCTATGCCTTAATAAAAAGTTAGATATTCTTTAATACTAAGTTAGTAATACTATAGGATCTTACTATTATAATAGATAATATATATTATTATAAATTACAATAAAATAGAAATAGATTAATATACTATTTAAACTATAAGTCTATTAAGAACTACTAAAAAAATATTAAAAAAAGGAAAAACTAAGTGCCTAGAGGAAAATCTTCCTTTTTTTATATTAGTAAATAAGATTAGAATTAGGTTAGTGCCTCTAAGGGGTTAGTGCGTATACGTGCTTAACTAGTAGACTTAAAGTAATAAAGAGTTTAAAAGGGAAAAAGTAAAGGAAAGGTAGTAAAAAGGATTTATAAAAAAGAAAAAAAAATAAAGTAATAGAATAAAGTAGAAAAAGATAAAAAAAAGAGTTAGTAGTTAAGGGCTTAGTTATAATTAGGTTAAGGCTAAGTTAAAAGTAGGATATATCTAGAATAGATAATAAAGTATGTAAAGTTAAGGGGGATAGAATTTACTAGGGATTAAAAGGCAATTATTATATATTTACTTTATTCTTATTAGTAATTATAAAATAGCTATAGAGCTAAGGTAGGTCTAGGTTAAGTGCATTTTAATATAATACTAAAGACATAGTTTATTATCTAAATAAGTATAAAGAATAAATTAAATAAAGATAATAAAGCCTTTTATAATATCTATATTTATATATAGCTAGTACGCCTAGTAGCCTATATCGCTTAGCTTAATAAATTCTTTATATTTTACTTTTTTTTATTTTTTTTCTTTAATACTATTATTAGTAGTATATATCTTAATTACCTTTCTTTTCTTTTTTTTTTTATTTCTTTATCTACTAAAAGAGCGCCTATCTTCTAATTTAAATATAAACACACTTTATATTAAGGCTATATCTTATATTAAAATTAGTTAGAATTTAGGTAGTCCTTTAGTAGGTCTAAAATAGACCTATACTAACCTTATATAGTGCTTATATCTATCCTTACCTGCTACTAAGAAAAAAAATTTAAAATTTTTAAATAAAAATTTCTAATATAGTATTTTTCTAATCTAGGTCTAAGCCGCGCCTATACTAACTCTAAGTAGGCCTAAAGACATACTAACTACTCTAATCCTACCTTAGCCTCTTTTACTTCTCCTATGCCTACGCCTAAGTTAAAGATAACTAGCGCCTCTACTAGAGCTAACCTAGTTCTAATAATATCTATACTACTTATCACTTTAGTCCTAACCTAGAATTAAGCCGCCCCTACCCTACTACTATATTAGGTACTATCTAGGCCCTCTTATACTTATAGTATATTAGCTATATAAAAGATAGTAAAATTATTTATTTTAATTAGAAGTATATATATTAGGCCTTTACTATACCTATATTAGGCCTAAGCTAACTTTAAATAGCTACCTACTCTAAGACTTATACTATTTATAAGAAATTGTATATATTATACTATATTTTAAATAGACCTAATTTATATCTAATATAAAGCTAATACTAACCTATATAGTTACTAGCTAAGGCCTATTATAATAGTGGCTTATTCTAAGTTATAGAAGGGTCTATTTCTTAAGAAGTAAGTTAGGTAAATATAAGTAGGCTTAACACTTAAAGAGTCGGTTTATTATAGTATATAGTAAATACTATTAGGAAGTTATTCCTAATAGTAAAACTATTACTTAGATTAATTAGTAAAGATCTAGACTGCCTAGCTATAGGAATTCTTAATCCTTATATACTTATCTATCCCTCTACTATAATTTAGGATTACCTTACTTACTAGTGATTATAGTAAGCGCTACTTACTATACTTATGTGTGATCCCTATAAGCGCGTTATATGACCCTTAGGTCGCGTTGCTACTCTTTATTCACTTAGCCGCTTCCTTAGGCCGCTTAGTGACGCTGCCTTTTTATCGTTTATAATACCTATATAGCTATATTAGCTATAATAAAGTATACTTAGGCCTATAGTAGAATCTATAAGGACTTTACTATTAATATAGAGTTTAGGCGCTTTATTAATAAGGCGATTAATATCTAGGCTTACTATAGAGGCATAGTAGGCTTAGTCTAGGCTAGTATTAGATCTATATTAAGGGCTATATCTTTATTATCTTTTATTGTATTAGCTACTAGGGCTAACCTAGCTTTAGTATAGGCCCTTACTAGGCTTATATAGGTAATATATACTAATAGTAGGAAGCTTAATTACTTAATTAATATATTAGTAGCTTAGGGCTATAATAAGTCTAGCTTAGGTTTAAATAGTATATTAAGTAGAGAGAAAGAGGATAATAATTAGATTTTTAGGTCTAGATTAGAATTAGACTAGGGCTAATATAGTCTTATACTATTTTACTTTATAAAATTTCTTTTATTTTTTATACTAGGCCTAATATAGTACTAATAAAGGGATAGACTAGGGCTAAGTAAAGTGCCTATATTATTTTAGATAGTTAATAAGAGTAAGGTTTTTATAATATATATAGGCCTATATTAGGCCTTATTTAGGTCTAGTCTATAGCTATAATAGAATCTACTATATGTATTATATAGAATTAATTATTCTAGGGCTATTATAGGTCTAGTCTTAGTACGCTTTAGCCTAGTATGCCTTCTATATATAGTGTCTCTTACGTAGGCTAGGGTTAATAATATCTTATTTAATAGAAGGGAATAATAAGGGTGGTTAAGAGGGATAAAATAAGAGTTATCTTAGCATAGTAGTAAGCTATAGACTATATAGGTCTATATTAAGGCTCTCTATCCTTTATTAAAGAGAATGTCATAGACTAGCCCTAGGTGCATATAAATAGGCGTTATAATTATTATTAATTATTATAGAGAGAAAAAGGAAGTTAATAGGACTATATATTAGAGTGCTAAAAGGCACTCCTTTATATCACGTGACCTAGCCTAAACTAGTCTAGTAAAGACTAGCTTAGGTAAGCTCTAGAGCTAGTTAAAGGCTAACTCTATTATATACCCCCTGTATATAGGTCGCTATATAGTATAGGGTGCGTCTAGCATGAATTTAGTATAAGGAAAAATCTTATATTATATAAATAGTACAGTATAGTATTAAGTATATATACTATACTATTTATATAGTATAGGTCTAGGTAAAAGTTTAACTAAGTTATATAATGTTTATAATAGTATAAAGTGTATATATAGTAATACTTATACTATACTAGAAAATTTTCTTACTATTACTATTTAGGGCCTATAATGTAAAACTATAGTTAATAGATAGCCTATATAAAATATATTTAATATATATAATATTATTTAAGCTAGTCTTTATAATTTCTATAAGGGCTAAAGAAAGAAAATATATAAAAGCCGTTTATAAAGGTATTAAATAATAGTAGCATTATATCCTAAGCGTATTATAATTATAGAATTATAAAAAGTAGTAGTAATTAAATTATAGAGGAGAAAAATATATATATCATTATAGACTAGCCCTAGGCGCATACGAATAGGCGTTATAATTATTATTAATTACTATAGAGAGGAAGAAAAAGATAATAGGACTATATATTAGAGTGCTAAAAGGCACTCTATTATATTATATAACCTAGCCTAAGCTAGTCTAGTATAGACTAGCTTAGGTAAGCTCTAGAGCTAGCTAAAGGCTAACTCTATTATATACCCCCTATATATAGATCACTATATAGTGTAGGGTGCGTCTAGTATAAAATTAATATAGTATAGATTTTTTTTATTATATAATAAGTAGGACATAGTGTTAAGTGCGTGCACTATACTACTTATATAGTATAGGTCTAGGTAAAAGTTTAGCTAGGTTATATAATATTTATAATAGTATAAGGTGTGTATATAGTAATATTTATACTATACTAGAAAAATTTCTTATTATTGCTACTTAGGGCCTATAATATAAAACTATAGTTAATAGGTGGCCTATATAAAATATATTTAATATATTTAATGTTATTTAAGCTAGTCTTTATAACTTCTATAAAGGCTAAGGAAAGGAAATATATAAAAGCCTTTTATAAAGATATTAAATAATAATAGTATTATATATAAAGCGTATTATAATTATAGAATTATAGAAAGTAGTAGTAATTAAATTATTAAGGAGAAAGGTATATATATTATATATTAAAGGATCTATTAGATCTTACTTACTCTATAGTTAGGCCGTTTATATATAAAAATAAGGCCTACTATAGCTTATTATTTTTTAAAGGCGTTCTTAATCCTATAATATTTATAACTAACTATACTTATCTTTTAATTTAACCTATAATAATTTAAAATATAAGTAAAACTTAATAAAAAAGAATACTAACTAACCTAAATAATTCTATACTACCTCCTAGCAGGAATATAAATACTATAGCCTATAGGCGTGCCCTACTAAAGTAGACTAAGGATAGTATCCTTATTAAAGGTAATTTAAGTAATCTATAGTATAGTATTAATAATATTATATTATTTCCTTATATAGGCTATATTAAATACACCCTTACCTTAGGCTAGCTTAATTATATTTTAGGCTATAGTAAGGCCTATACGCCCTATACTAAGCATAGTATTAAGTATAATTAGGATATAATTCTAATTATAAAGGTTCTTTAACTATATATAGCACTAAAAGCTATATAGGATTATATTACTATAGGTAGTTCTATTTTAAAGCTATTATATAAGAAGACTATAACTATATCTAGTTATAAGGCTATTTTAACTATCTAGTATTAGAAACTAGTATAGAAGTTTAATACTACTCTAGCTTTTACTACTAGCTAGCCCTAAATTAGTTAAGATATATTTACTAGTAAGAGCAGTAGTAGTAGACCTATTACTACCCTTATTATTTCTAGTTTTAATTAAAGTAGTATTTTAGCCCTAAGCTATAATAGTACTAGTAGATTTAGTGCTAGAGCGATTAAGGTCTTTATTTATAACTTAGAATATAATTATAGTTATAGACTAGATAAGAGTTTAGCCTAGGTTTTTAAAAGATTTATCCTTAATATAGTAAGGTTTTTAGATATATCTAGCTATCTTTTAATATTTTAAGTACTAATTAGAAAATAAAGATCTTTACCTATAGCTAGTTTATATTAGTGTCTACCTAATTCCTAGTTAGGTAATACTATTAGTTTATCTTTAGATACGCCTAGTACTAGCTCCTATAGTCCCTAAGTTAAAGAGCTTAGATTTTCTTTAGCTATATATATAGGTCTTTTTAATATTAGTTTACTAATACCTACTTATATTATATAGTATACTATATATAAAGCTAAGCATACTAAGCGTAAGAGATCTTATAAAACCTATAAGTATAATTATAAGGTAGCTAACGCTAGATTAGCCGCCTAATAGAAGGCCTAGAAAATTACTAATATAAAGCTAGCTGCCTATAAGAAGATTATTTTAGAGGCTAAATAGAGCTATACTAAAAAGCATATAGAGCTATAGGCGAAATTTAAGGTAGAGGTTATTATAGAGGCTTAAAAGCGTTCTATATTAGCTTTAAAGCGACTTACTAGTTAAGATTTATATACCTAGTAGCTTTTTACTAATATATATTATAATATATATATCTATAATACTACCTTTAGTAGTATCCTATTTACTAATTTATAGCCTATAGCTAGATAAGGATATATTTATAGCTATCTATCTTAATTAGGCTCTACGCCCTCTAATAATTTAGCTAAGACCTAGGGTACGGGTATAATACGCTTTATATAGCCTATAAATATACTTAATACTTTAGGAGAATTTAATAAGTATTTAGCTATAGTAAGATAGAAGTATAGTATTAATAATAATAATAGTAATGGTATAGGTATGCCTATAGGTAGTACTAGTCTATCTTAGTAATAGGTTCTTTTTTTTTATTATATACTTACTTAGCCTTTTTAGCTAGAAATAAAACTAAAGAAAAATAGGTAAGTTAGCTTTAGATAGATATAAGAATAGGAATTATAATTAAAAGATTAATAATTAAACAGGAATATATTAAATTTATAGTTTTTTAATATAAAATTACTATTATTATAGACTATTATTATCTATAGCTAGGCCTTATTTAGTCTTAAAGTTAGCTAAGGCGTTTATATTATAGAGGGACTTAAGCAGCTCCTATGTTAGGTGTATATAGCCTTTCTATTTAATTAGGACTTCTCTTTACCTACTATAACTATATATATTTTAGACGTATATAATTTCTAAAACCTACTATTTCTTATAAGTGTTTATAGTGTCCTAGACTAAAATTAGGTCTAGCTTAGAATCTTATAAGATTTAGGATAGAAGCGGATCTATAGCTACTAGTTTAATTAAGTTAATATAAAAAATATTATATATAGTTTTAGAGGTATTAAGCTAGATAGTTAAAGGTAAAGATGTTAAGAAGATAGTAAATTTTTAATATACCTAATTAAGCTTCTAATTTAGTCGATTAATAGTAATATAGTAGAGTAAGAACTATACTTTATTACTAGGATAGAAACATATAGTAGTGTATTATTTAAGGTTTATTTTATCCTATTAATATTACTAGATAAAGGCGCACGCTACTTAGGCTTTTTTATAGCTATTATAAATATATTAGAGAAAAGCTTTAGCCTAAGCTAAAGTAGAACTTTCCTTAACTATAGCTAGGCTAAAAAAGGATTATTAAATTAGTTTAAGATAAAATCTATAGAGGAGTAAGTTTAGGCTTATGCCTATTATTAAGGAATTATAGTTATAAAGTAATAATTATATAACTATAAGATAATTAGGCTAATTAAATTAATCTATTATAATTAAGGTATATAGGATAGCCTAAACTTTCTAGTTAGCCTACTCTATACCTCTATCTATCTAAGGATAATATAATATTAATAGTAATTACTTAATTCTAGTATAGGCGTAAAGGCAACGCTAGAATTCGCCTATCTAGTCTAACCCTTAATTACTAATAATTTTATAAGGGAATCTATAAAATTACTACTAGTATAATAAGAATCGTTCTATATAAGCATTAGCTAATATAAAGATTATAGCTTTAAGCTATATATATTTAGTTAAATAGTCTATAATTACTAATAGATATTATAGATTATTATCTATATAAGCTAGTAGGTCTATTATAAAATTAATAGATATCTATTACTAATATTAATTAGGTACTAGTAGGGATTATAGAAGTCCTTATTAAAGTTATTATAATTTATAAGTAGTAAAACACTAATAGTTATAAATAAATTATATAACTATATTAGCTATACCTAGCTAATAGAGTAAATAATATAGTATTTAGAAGGTATTATTTTTATTATAGTAGTTAATATATTTTAATTTATATACTTACTAAGTTAATTATATTATTAATAGTTTAAAACTTAGTATCTATATTTAGCTATAAAATTATACTATTATAAATATATTAAGCGTATAATCTAAAATTTACTTATATATATTAGCTTATAAATAGAATTTATAGGCGCCTTTTTATATATATTTAATTTTATAGATATATATTAGGTCTATATTAATTATAGTATCCTAGAGACTTATAAGATTAATATTAGAGAAGATATCTTAGCTATATAGTATTATAGCTACTACTAAAATAAAGAGAAGTTAGACTAGTTATATTATAAAGACTATAGGTAGCATAAGGGAATTATATAGCTCTTTATAGCGGCTTAATATGTTTAGTTAGATCGCCTAAGCTCCTAGTTAATATAATAAGGTATATTAGAAAATAGAGAGAAATTCTACCTAGTGCGCTTACTATTCTAAAAAGAGGTATAGGCTAGTAAAATACTTAAGATTTTTATAATTAGTTAAGATTTAAAATAGATCTTATAGGCTATATAGTTCTATCTCCTATAAATATAGATATAACACTATTATAAGTAATTCTTTATTATAGATAGTATAGTTCTATTTAGCCTTAAATAAATTTATAAAATAATAGGCTATTAATATAAATATCCTATTTTTATTCTTTTATAATAAATAGCTATAAAAGATAAACCCTAAACTATTTATTTCTATAATAGTTTCTTAAGTTAGGTCCTAGAGACTAAGGCATAGCTCCTAAAGAAATACGGTCTTAAGCGTCTAGAATATATATTCTTTTATTTCTATCTAGGTAAAAGGAATGTTTTTTTCTATTAAACGATTTAGTAGTATTATAACTACTAAGAAGTTTAGAATAAAGTTATAGTAGAAGTTAGTAAAGCTAAGGAAACTATATATTCTTTTAACTATTTATAGTAGTTCCTATATATAGATAGTATAAATTTTCTTAGGGTTAGAGCGTAAGGCTATGCCTATTTAAATAATAAATCCTAGATATTTTATAGTTTTAATAGTAAACACGCTCTTTATAATATTAAGGAAGAGCTTAGCTTATTAGAGCTTCTATAGAACGATTTTAACCTTATTAAGGTAAGCCTCTTATAAGCTATTAGTATAGATAAGTATATTATTAAGATATACTATTATAAAATCACTAAGGTAGGAGCTAAGGGCTTAATTAATATAGCGCTAGAATGTTACTAGCGCGCCTACTAATCTAAATAGGTAGATAAGCTATTTAAATAGGCTAAATTATATTTAAAAAGCTATTAGTTTCTTATAGCTAGAGGTGACCTATAACTAATAGAAGGCGGCCTAAGTATCTAACTTTATAAACTATTTTATATAACTTAGTAACTAGAGCGTTTCCTTAATTAGTAGTAATAGGTATTAGTCCTATTTAGTTATTTTATTTAATATATAATAGTTAATATAGAATCGCTAGCTACTATTCCTTTTCTTAACTAATAGTACTAGGGCTACTACTAGAGAAGAGCTAGCTTAAATTTATCCTTTATTAAGTAGGTCTATTAGTTAGTAATATAGTTTAAGGAGCTAATCTTAGGATATATTATATAGAGCGCCCTAGGGTAATTCCTCTTTAGTCCTATCTACCTATGTTTTAATATAGATATAGTAGTCTAGTTAGTCCTAATAAAGAGGTAGTTTATTTACTTTAAATGCTTAGAAAAGTCCCTAGAATTAGTATAGTTCTTTTAATAACTTAGCCGTCCTTAGTTATTCTAAGGTCGTTCTAAGCTAATAAAAGTAGGAATTAATTTCTTAAATACTTATATATATAATAAAGATAGGTCTTTATATACTCTATTAGTAGTTTTTAAGATAGTAGTAAAAGGTATAGCTAGGTAAGAGTTCGCCTATATAGTTCTATAGCTATTTTTATAGCTCTTTAATTTTATACTATAAGTTATTAATTAAGTATAGTTTACCTTTTATTATATTAAGTAGTAATTATTAGTATTCTAGCTATAGTTAACCTAGGATTTTAGGTTAAGTTAGTCCTAGTATAATATAGAAAAGTATAGAGAAGTTCTATCTATTAATATCTATATTAAGCCTTATAAAGGACATAATAGAGATTAATATATCTTAGGTTATAACTATAATTTATTAAGGCGCTATTAGTAGGATCCTATTAAATATAAGTTCTTTTATAATAGTATTATCTTTTACTCTATAGTAGTTATAGCCTAAGTTAATAAGTATATTAGTAAGATAAGTATATTATATTAATAATAGTATAAGAAAAAGATAAGATATTATTTTTCCTTTTATTTTTTACTACTTTTATTCTACTTCTTATCTATTTAACTTCTTAGTTATATTACCTTAGGCCCTAAGGGGGAGACTTCTCCTTAGGGTTCGTCTTTTCCTAAGTCTAATAGATCTTCTAATAGTTAAGCGATTAAGGCTTAATTTATTTAGAGAGGCTATTATATAGGTTATAGATAATATTAAGAAGAGTTATATCCTAATTTACTATAGTAGAGATAGAAGCCTATAGTCCTTCTATATTATATCTTCTCCTAGGAAACCTATTTAGTGTATAGGGCCTAATTATATAAAGATAAGGTAGATAGATAGTAAATACTAGTTATTATTATATCTTTATTAGTATTAATTATTTATAGATAGTAATAATTCTAATATAGTTAGCTCTCTTACTTAAGTTAGTAAGATTTAAGATCTATAGTAATTTAATAGAGTTATTCTATAACTACTATATAGTTATTCTAGTTAACCCCTTAGTTAACTATAAGACTATATAGTTTATCTAAGAGTAAGTGCTAGAGTTTTATTAAGTAAATTATATTAGACTATTTAAGGCCCTTAGTAGGTGCTATCTTTTACTTAAAATATATAATAAATTAGGAAAATAGTTTATTCTATTTTTATTTAAGGAATTCTAATTCTATAAAGACTATATCCTTTCTATAAAGGTTACTAAATACTTTCTCTATATAGTTAAGGAAAGGAATAAGGTTAGATTAACTTATTTTACCCTTTATCTTAAAATAGGCTATTATTCTTTATTAAGTAAGAAGGGTAAGATTATTCTAAATAAATATAAACTAGGCCTTATTTAGCCTAATAAATTTTTAGTTAATCTATAGCTTATATAATATTGCCTTTTTCTAGGTATTAAATGCTTATAGTTTACTATTAAATTTTTCTATAATAAGGAGAGGTTTCCTCTATATTTAGGCTAGTTCTAGGTTACTTACTATTATTTAGGAGGCGATTTAATAATATAACTTATGTTCTTATACTTAAGAGAGGTTAAGTTCTTATATTAGTCTTTATAATTAATTTTCTAGTTCTAAGGTAGGACGTCCTTAATTAGTAGAAGAACTATATTCTATATTTATTTTTAACTAGTTCTAGAGATAGTAATTAATTATTATAGACTAGCCCTAGGCGTATATAAATAGATGTTATAATTATTATTAATTACTATAAAGAAAAGGAGGAAGATAATAGGACTATATATTAGAGTGCTAAAAGGCACTCCCTTATATTATATAATCTAGCCTAAGCTAGTCTAGTATAGACTAGCTTAGGTAAGCTCTAGAGCCGGCTAAAGGCTAACTCTATTATACTACCTACTATAAAAAAATAAAAACAGAATATTTATACTAATAGCCTATTATTCTATAAAATTATTTAAGGCTAAATAGAATTATACTATCTATAATAAAGAATTACTTATAGTAGTATTATATTTATACTTATAGGAGGTAGAAATATATAGCCTATAAGATCTATTTTAAATCTTAATTAACTATAAAAACCTTAAGTACTTTACTAGCCTATACCTTTTTTTAGAATAGTAAGCGCGCTATATAAAATTTCTCTTTATTTTTTAATATACCTTATTATATTATAAAGAGCCTAGGCAATCTAGCTAAATATATTAAGCTATTAAGAGGAGTTATATAATTTCTCTACCTTATTTATAGTTCTTATAATACGCCTAATCTAGCTTTTATCTACTTCTTTAATAGCTATTATACTATATAGCTAAGATATATTCTCTAATATTAATCCTATAAGTCTTTAAGATACTATAATTAATATAGACTTAATATATAGCTATAAAATTAAATATATATAAATAGGCGCTTATAGATTCTCTTTATAAGCTAATATATATAAGTAAATTTTAGATTATATACTTAATATATTTAGAATAGTATATACTTATAGCTAAGTATAAATACTAAGTTTTAATCTATTAATAATATAATTAACCTACTAAGTATATAAATTAAAATATATTAACTACTATAGTAAAAATAATAACTTTTAGATACTATGTTATTTATTCTATTAGCTAGGTATAGCTAATAGAGTTATATAATTTATCTATAAGTACTAGTGTTTTACTACTTATAAGTTATACTAACTCTAATAAAGACTTTTATAACCTTTACTAGTACCTAATTTATATTAGTAATAGATATCTATAAATTCTATAATAGACCTCTTAGCTTATATAGATAATAATCTATAATATCTATTAGTAATTATAGACTACTTAACTAAATATATATAGCTTAAAGCTATAATCTCTATATTTACTAATACTTATATAGAATAATTCTTATTATATTAGTAGCGATTTTATAGATTTCCCTATAAAAGTATTAGCGACTAAGGATTAGACTAGATAGGTAAGTTCTAGTATTACTTTTTTACTTATACTAGAATTAAATAATTACTTTTAATATTATATTATCCTTAGATAGATAAAGGTACTAAATAGGCTAATTAAAAAGTCTAGGCTATCCTATATATTTTAATTACTATAGATTAATTCGACTAGCCTAATTATCTTATAGCTATATAATTATTACTTAATAATTATAATTATTTAATAATAGAAATAAGTCTAAACCTACTCCTCTATAGATTTTATCTTAAACTAATTTAATAACCTTTTTTTAGCTAAACTATAGCTAAATAAAGCTCTACTATAGCCTAAGCTAAGTCTTTTCTCTAATATATCTATAATAGCTATAAAAAAGCCTAAGTAGTATATAATTTTATCTAGTAATATAAATAGAATAAAATAAACTTTAAATAATATACTACTATATATTTTTATTCTAATAGTAAAGTATAGCTCTTATTTTATTATATTACTATAAACTAATTAAATTAGAAGCTTAATTAGTTGTATTAAAAATTTACTATTCTCTTAATACCCTTACCTTTAACTATTTAGCTTAATACTCTTAAAACTATATATAATTTTTTTATATTAAATAAATTAAACTAGTAGCTATAGATCTACTATTATTCTAAATCTTATAGAATTTTAAACTAGACCTAGTTCTAGTTAAAGACACTATAGATACTTATAAAAAATAGTAAGTTTCTAAGATTATACGCGTCTAGAATGCCTATAGTTATAGTAAATAAAGAGAAGCCCTAGTTAAATAAAAAGACTATACTTACCTAATATAGGAGCTACTAAAGTCCCTCTATAATATAACCGCCTTAGCTAACTTTAAAGCTAAATTGAGTAGGGCTATAGATAAAAATAGCCTAAGATAATAATACCTTTATACTAGAAAATTATAAATTTAAAGCATTTCTATTTCTTAATTAATCTCTTATTTTTAATTCCTTTCTCTATATTATTTAATAGCTAACTTTTATATTTTTATCTTGTTCTATTTCTAGCTAAAGGCTAAATTAAAAAAAAAACCAAAATAACTTTTACTAGAATAGGCTAGTACTACTAGTAGATATATCTATACTATTATTATTAATTTTTTTTTTCTTGCCTTAGCTATTAATCTATTAAATTCTCTTAATATATTAAGTATATTTATAAGCTATATAAAAAGCGCTTTACCCTTACTCTAGGTCCTAGTTAGATTACTAGTAGGTATAAGGCCTAATTAAGATAAATAGCTATAAATATATCCTAGCCTAGCTATAGACTATAAATTAGTAAGAGGCATACTACTAGAGGTAGTATTATAAGTATATATATTATAATATATATTAGTAAAAAGCTACTAGGTATATTTTAACTAGTAAGCTACTAAAAAGCTAATAGAGAACGCTTTTAAGCCTCTATAATAACGTCTATATTAAATTTCGCCTATAACTTAGTATACTTCTTAGTATATTTCTATTTAGCTTCTAAAATAATTTTTTTATAAGCAGCTAGCCCTATATTAGTAATTTTCTAGGCCTTTTATTAGGCGGCTAAGTTAGTATTAGCTATTTTATAGTAGTATTTATAGGCTTTATAAGATCTTTTATATTTAGCGTGCTTAGTTTTATATAAGGCATATTATATAATATAAGTAGGTATAGATAAACTAATATTAAAAAGGCCTATATATATAGCTAAGGAAAAACTAAGTCTTTTTACTTAGAGACTATAAGAGCTAGTATTAGGCGTTTTCTAAGATAAGCTAATAATATTACTTAACTATAGGTTAAATAGATACTAATATAAGCTAGCTAAAGGTAAAGCTCTTTATTTCCTAATTATTAATTAAAATATTTAAAGATAGCTAGTTATATTCTAAAATCTTATTATATTAAGAATAGATCTCTTAAAAATCTAGGCTAAACTTTTACCTAGTCTATAGCTATAACTATTCCTTAACTTATAAGTAAAAGCTTTAACTACTCTAGTACTAAGCCTACTAGTAGTACTATAGCTTAAGGCCTAAATACTATTTTAATTAAAACTAGAAATAATAAAGATAGTAGTAGGTCTACTACTATTATTTTTATAAGTAAATATATTCTAACTAACTTAGGGTTAGCTAGTAGTAAAAGCTTAAATAGTATTAAACTCTTATATAAGTTTCTAATACTAAATAGTTAAGATAGTTTTGTAGCTAGGCATAGTTATAGTTTTTTTATATAATAGCTTTAAAATAAAACTACTAATTATAATATAATTCTATATAGCTTCTAATACTATATATAGTTAAAAAAACCTTTATAATTAAGACTATATCCGAATTATATTTAATATTATATATAGTATAAGATATATAAGCTTTACTATAGCCTAGAATATAATTAAGCTAGTCTAAAGTAAGTATATACTTAATATAGCCTATATAAGGAAATAATATAATATTATTAATACTATATTATAGATTACTTAAATTACTTTTAATAAGGATACTATCCTTAGTCTATTTTAGTATAGTACGCCTATAAGCTATAGCACTTATGTTCTTCTTAAGAGATAGTCTAAAATTATTTAGGTTAATTAATATTTTTTCTTATTAAGTTTTACTTATATTTTAAATTATTATAGATAAAGCTAAAAGGTAAATATAGTTAGTAATATATAGTATAAGATTAGGAAAGCCTTTAAAAAATAATAAGCTATAATTAGGTATTATTTTATATATAAATAGTTTAACTATAGGGTAAATAGGATCTAATAGATCCTTTAATATATAATATATATATCTTCTTCCTCTATGATTCTATTACTACTACTTTTTATAATTCTATAAATTATAATACACTTAGTATATAATACTACTATTATTTAATACTTTTATAAAAGGCTTTTATATGTTTTCTTTCTCTAGCCTTTATAGGAACTATAAAGACTAGCTTAGATAATATTAAATATATTAAATATAGGCTACCTATTAATAATAGTTTTATATTATAGGCCCTAATATTATAAACGACACTACGTAGGGCTAGTCTATAGTAGGCGCACTATAAAGCTATAGTCCTAGTACTACACTAGGAAGGAAGTCACATAATAGATCATTAGATCATTAAGATAATCTAGCGATAAAGGATTATTATAGAATATAAATAATCTAAATAATCTAAAGGATAGTAGAGAACTAGATAAGTATATAAAGGATAGAGATTCTAGTAGCTAGGCAGTCTAGATCTCTACTAATTAATCTAAGCAATAGTTTTACTATTAAGAATAACTTTCTAATAGTACTTACTATATACTATAATAAACTAACTTATTAAGTATTAAGCCTACTTATATTTACCTAACTTACTTCCTAAGAAATAGACCCTTCTATAACTTAGAATAAGCTACTATTATATTTTAATTAGTCCTATTTAGTAAGTTACTTAAAACCTTAAGTAGTACTAACCTTTACGATGTCTACTATAAATAGTAACACTACCACCCTAGCCTAAGTTATTATAGTGTAAGCTAAAACTATTAAATAAATAAAATAATAAATAGAATATCTTATAAAATAGCTAGAAGAACTTAAAACTAATAAGGAAAAGAATAACTATAGCCGACCTAAGTTCCTTAAGCTAGAGAGCTATAATAGAACTAAAGGCGACATTAGGACCTTCTTAACCTAAGCTAAAGCCTACCTTAAGGTTAATAATAGTCTTAATATAGCTAAGAATTAAATTCTTTATATTAGAAACCTTTTAATAGGTAAGACATTAGAATAGTAGGAGCTAACTCTTAGAGACTATTTTAATAATAGTTCTATAGATTAAAAAACTAAAACTAATAAAGCCTTTAAGGACTATAAGAAATTTAAATAACTCCTTAAGAATACCTTTAGCGACCTAGATAAATTATATACTATAACTTATAAACTTAAGTTATTTAAATAAGCTAGATCTACTTAGCACTATATATAAGAATTCTAGTAGATCGCTACTAAACTTAAATAGGATAATAATAGCTAAATAGAACTATTCTATAATAGACTATATAAAGATATAAAAGATAAAATCTTAAAGTAGGATCGACCTAGAACTATTAAGGTATTTATTATAAACACTATTAAGATTAATAATTAGAACTATACCTAATAACTTAAATATAGTAGAAAATAAAATAGGTTTTATAGATATAAGCGTAATTAACCTAATATTAGTAAATAATAAGGAGGATCTATAGTATATAAAACTTACCTAGGACCTATAGAACTTAACGCTACTTATAAAAAAAAAGGAAAGTATTATAACTATAGAAAAGTAGGGCACTTTATAAATAAATACTAAAGCCCTAAGAAATAATAGAAGCCTATACCTAAAGGATAGAAACTCTAAGCTACTAATAGAGATAAACTACTAACTAGAAACATTAGTATAACTAATAGTAAAGATTACTTCTCTAAACTAAAAAGAAATTACTTCTTAGAGAAAGAATTAGATATAGTCTATATTAAGAATAAAGACTAGAAATATAGAACTAAACTACTAGAGATTAGATTAATTAACTTATTTAACGCTTATAATTATATTCTACTCCTATAAGGACCTAAGCTATAAGAATATTATTTAGTTAGTATACTATTAACTAGAAAAAAGGACCTAGAACCTATTAAAGTTATAATAAGGGGGATAGATATTATAGACCTTTACGCTCTAATTATAAGACTATATAAAGTAGAAGTACACCTTAATCTATAACTTTATCTCCTTAGCGTATAACACCTAGCACTTAGCACTTAATATTAAGACTACGCTAGGATCTTATAGGCTTTATACTTATATAATAATTATAGACAACACCTATAGAAAAAATTAGAATATAGGTAGTTTCTAAAGTTTATACTAGAATAGGGATATAGCCTATTCCTAGAAATAGATCTATAATACTAGATAATCTAGAAACATAATAAGAATAAACTTATACTATAGAAGTCTAAGAATAAATATTATACTAAGGATAATAATATATATACTATCTAAGCTATAACCTTATAATATAAGGATAGTAGAAATAGTATTATAATAAGTAATCTACTTAGCCTAGATTTAATTAGTATAATAGGTAGGCGATCTAGATGCTATCTACGCTCCTATGCTCTAAAGGAACTAAGTATTCTTTAAACACTATAAAAGGTAAATTAATAGTTAGGAAAAGATAGCTATTAGAGTAACTAAGGCCTTTCTCTTAATAAGGATCTAATTAGTCTCTATATACTATAAATATTAATAGATATAAATATCTTATTATTAATATTATAATAGTAGGAAAAGAAACCTAGGTAATAATAGATAGTAGAGTATAAGGAAACTATATCTTACTAAATCTTATTAATAGATTTAAATTGCCTTAAAAAAATAAAGATAAGCCCTACTAACTTATAACTATAGAAGGAGGCATAGTAAAGTATAGCTAAAGATAAGTAGAAATAAAGGTTATATAGCTTCTTATCTATATATAAGGCATAAAACACTATATTATATTAGATATTATAGTGATCTTAAAACATAATATAATATTAAGGATACCTTAATTATAAGTAAGTAATCCTAGAGTTAACTAGAGAATAGGCTAACTTTAGTAGGATACACTAAGATATAATTATAATAATAAAAGCGGCCTAAAAAAGAAAGCACTTTAATTAAATTATAATAGGCCTCTAGGAATATATATAATCGCTAGAAAGTCTAAAGCTAATATAATAAAGATTCCTAAGGAATACTTAAAGTATAGTAAGCTATTTAGTAGAGAGCTAGAAATAGGACTACTAAAGTATATATGTTAGGACTATAAGATTAAACTCTAGCCTAGTAAAGAACCTAAGTTCTATAAGATATATCTTTAGAACCCTAAGTAGGAGAAAGCACTTAAGGAGTATCTAAAGGAGAACCTATAAAAGGAATATATTAGACTATCTAAATTACTAGTAGAATACCTAATCCTATAGGTTTAAAAGAAAAATAGAGAATTATAACTATATATTAACTATTAATAGCCAAATAAGATTATAATTTAAAATTAATACCTATTACTACTAATAGTAAAAATTAAGGATAAACTAGGAAAAGCTAGTTAGTTTACTACCTTTAACCTTAAAAGGGCTTATAACCTTATCTTTATTATAAAAGGTTATAAGTAGAAAACTACTATCTAAACTATAAAAGAACATTATAAATATTTAGTAATACCCTTTAAACTTATAAATATACTAGCTATATTTTAAACTATAATTAATAATATCTTATAAAGATAACTAGATAAATTTATTATTATCTACCTTAATAATATCCTTATCTACTTTAACACACTTAAGGAATATAAGAAATATATATATAAGGTACTATAAGTACTATAAAATAATAAGCTACTAGTTAAATTAAAAAAGTATAGATTTTATTAGTAGAAAGTTAAATTTTTAGGATTTAAGATCTAACCTAGAAAAATTGAAAAATAAGTATAAGCTAATTAAAGATATAGGTAATTAAAGAATAGCTAATATTAAAGACACTTAGAGAAGTTAGAGGATTTCTAGGATTTATGAATTTTTACTAACGCTTTATACACGACTATAGTAAAATTATAATACTACTTATAAACCTTATAAAGAAAGATTTAGACTTCTCTTAGACTAATATAGAAAAATAAGCGTTCTAAGAACTTAAAAGTAAAATTTTAGAAGAACTAGTCTTACTTATAGTAGATCTAGATAAACTATTTAAAGTTAAAATAGATACCTTAGACTTTACTTTAACTAGATAACTAGGATAATAAGATAAAGAAGGACGACTCTACCTAGTCGCCTTCCTCTCTAAGAAACTTTATAGACTAGAATTAAATTATAGTATTTATAATAAAGAACTTATAGTAATTATTAAAGCATTTAAGGAATAGAAATATTACCTTAAAGGAGCGAACTATAAGGTTAAGGTGTTTATAGACTATAAGAACCTAACTTTATTTATAACTATAAAGGATTTAAATAAATATAAAATTAGATAGTATAAAACCCTTATAGATTATAATTTTAAAATTATATATAGAAAAGGATCTAAAAATAGAAAAGTAGACATGCTTAGCTAAAAAGAGGATTTAAAATTAGAAGAACTAGTAAATAATATACTACTATTATATACTAATAAGGATAGGAACCTTATATTAGGCACCTAAGAGATTAATATAACCTAGTAAGCTATGCTAGATAATATATAGATATAATAAATTATATTAAGCGTTAAGAACAATAAATACCTAAATAATTAGGAAATAAACCTATATATTATAAAGAAAGGTAAAGCCTTTTTATATAATAAATAATAGTATGTTCCTAGTACACTTTAGAAACGACTTATTAAAGAAATATATAAACACCTATTATATAGACACTAGGGTATAGAGAAGATAATTAATAGATTATAAAGATTATATAACTTCTTAGAAAGTAAGAAAATTATATAAATAATAATTAAGGAATATAATATATATAATAAAGTAAAATTAGGATAATATACACTATATAGTAAATTATAATTAATACTACTACCTAAAAGAGCATAGTAAATAGTAACTATAGACTTTATTATTAAATTACTAAAGTCTAAAGAACTAATAATAAGAGTTAACTATAATAGTATCCTAGTTATTATTAATAAACTTATAAAATATACTTACTATATTCTTTATATAGAATCTAGTAATACTAAGGACCTAATATATATAGTTTTTAAGATAGTTATCGCTTAGTATAGTTTACTAATAAAACTAATATTAGATTATAATAAGTTATTTATATTAAACTTCTAAAAAAGTCTTATAGAAATTATAAAAATTAAGTAGAATCTATCTATAGTATTTTATTTATAAATAGATAGATAAATAGAAATCTTAAACTAGATACTAGAATAATACCTATAAAGCTATATTAACTATTAGTAGAATAATTAGGTAGAATAGCTACCTCTAGCATAATAAGCTTATAATAGCTTAGAAAATAAAAACATAAAAATATTACTATTTAGGGCAAACTATAGATTTAACCCTATAATTAAAATATATATAGTATAAAACATATATATACTAGTAGCTATAGTGTATATAGTAACTATTATAAATATATAAAAATATTTATAGAAAGAATAGATTTTTCTATAAAACTAAATAAAGCATTATATAGATAAAAAGAGATTATTAGCGCTAATCCTAGAGGAGGGGCATAAAGTATACCTTATCTATAAAAATATTAAAATAAAACGACCTAGCGATAAACTTAACTAGAAGAAAATAGGACTATTTATTATTAAGTAAAAACTATTAAACACTAACTATAAACTATTATTATTAGAAAAGATAAAAATATATCCTATATTCTATATTTTATTACTAAAAAAAGCACTAGATGGTACTATAATCGCTATAAAAATTATAGTAGAAAATATAAATAAGTATAAAGTAGAAAGAATTTTTAAGGCATAAAGAAATATTAAAAATCGTTATTATCTTATTAAATAGAAAGGATACCTAAATTTAGAAAATATATAGGAACTAATATATAACCTTAAGAACTATTTATAGTTGCTTAACTAACTCTACTAAAAAACGCCTCTTATTCTAATAAACTAATTTTATATAAAGAACTAACGCTAAATTCTATATCTAGAGAATATATTAATATAAGATCTAGCTCCTTAGAAGATATAGGGGGGGGATTAGAAGTCTAACGACGCTACTCTAATTCCTCTTACTTAACACACTCTAACTCTTCTATATTATTAATACCCTATATAACTATATATATTATTTTCTTAAACTATAATTTCTTTTATTTTTAAAGGTAACGCACCTTTATACTCGCCCTCTCTAGTTCCTTTTCTATATCTTTTAGTTTAGATTTAGCCTTATAATACTAATTACTAATATAATAGAGCTACTATAGAGTAAGAGGATTTTTATTATAGTAAGATTAATTAAGGTAAACACACTTATAATAATAAGAAGAGTCCGCTTTAGACGCCTTATAGTCTAAGATACCTTATTCCTTATAAAAGGAACATAAAGATATATTAATAAGCTTTCTAACTATTAATTTAAGAAGGGCGTTTTACTTATCTATTTTATAAGAACCTTTTTAAGAATAAATAGAAGGCCTTATAATATAATTAGCTAATATAATAGTATATAATAATATAAAAGGGAAATTATATAGATATATAGGCGGCCTAATCTAAGGGCCTTAAGGATAAGACCTATAGAGGAGGAGTATTATATTATAAATAACACTATATAGGGGTAGTCTATAGTAGGCGCACTATAAAGCTATAGTCCTAGTACTATACTAGGAAGGAAGTTATATAATAGATTATTAGATTATTAAGATAATCTAGCGATAAAGGATTATTATAGAATATAAATAATCTAAATAATCTAAGGAATAATAGAGAACTAGATAGGTATATAAGGGATAGAGATTCTAGTAGCTAGGCAGTCTAGATCTCTACTAATTAATCTAAGTAATAGTTTTACTATTAGGAATAACTTCCTAACAGGACTTACTATATGCTATAATAAACCGACTTATTAAGTATTAAGCCTACTTATATTTACCTAACTTACTTCCTAAGAAATAGACCCTTCTATAACTTAGAATAAGCCACTGTTACACCTAAGTAGTAATAGTAAGAAATTTTTCTAGTATAGTATAGATACTATAGTATATATACTTTATACTATTATAAATATTATATAACCTAGTCGAACTTTAATCTAGACCTATACTATATAAGAAGTATAGTGTATATACTTAACACTATGCCTTTATTTATTATATAATATTAAATTCCTTACTATATTAAAACTATACTATTTATACTTTATACTATATTCTAACCTATATATAGAGGGTATATAATAGAGTTAGCCTTTAACTAGCTCTAGAGCTTACCTAGGCTAGCCTATGCTAGACTAGCTTAGGCTAAGTTATATAATAAAAAAGTGTCTTTTAACACTCTAATATATAGTTCTAATATCTTTTTTTTCTCTCTCTATAGTAATTAATACTAATTAAAATGCCTATTTATATACGCCTAGGACTAGTCTATAATATAATATTTCTAGATTATCTAGTATTATAGATCTATTTCTAAGAATAGGCTATATTCTTATTCTAGTATAAACTTTAGAAACTACCTATATTTTAATTTCTTTTATAGGTATTATCTATAATTATTATATAAGTCTAAAGCTTATAAGATTCTAGAGTAGTCTTAATACTAGGTACTAAGTGTTAGGTATTATACGCTAAGGAGATAAAGCCATAGATTAAGGTATACTTTTATTTTATATAGTCTTATAATTAGAGTATAAAGGTCTATAATATTTATTTCTTTAATTATAACTCTAATAGGTTCTAGGTCTTTTTTTCTAGTTAATAGTATATTAACTAAATAATATTCTAATAGCGTAGGTTCTTATAGAAATAAAATATAATTATAAGTATTAGATAAGTTAATTAATCTAATTTTTAATAGTTAAGTTCTATATTTCTAATCTTTATTTTTTATATAGATTATATCTAATTCTTCTTCTATAAGTTAATTATACTTAAATCTATAAAACCTATTTTACTTTTTACTATATTTAAGTTATTAGGTATAGTTCTAATTATTAACTTTAATAGTATCTATAATAAATATTTTAATAATTCTAGGTTAATTCTACTTTAAGATTTTATCTTCTATATCTTTATATAGTCTATTATAGAATACTTCTATTTAGCTATTATTATTTTATTTAAGTTTAGTAGTAATCTACTAAAATTCTTATATATAGTGCTAATTAGATCTAGATTATTTGAATAACTTAAGTTTATAAGTTATAGTATATAATTTATTTAGGTTATTAAAGGTATTTTTAAAGAGTTATTTAAACTTTTTATAGTCTTTAAAAGCTTTATTAGTTTTAGTTTTTTAATCTATAAGACTATTATTAAAATAGTCTTTAAGGGCAGCTTTTACTATTTTAATACCTTATCTATTAGAAGGTTTCTAATATAAAAAATTTAATTCTTAGCTATATTAAGACTATTATTAACCTTAAGATAGGCTTTAGCTTAGATTAAAAAGATTCTAATATTATCTTTAGTTCTATTATAGCTCTTTAGCTTAAGGAACTTAGGTTAGCTATAGTTATTCTTTTCTTTAGTAGTTTTAAGTTCTTTTAGTTATTTTATAAGATATTTTATTTATTATTTTATTTCTTTAATAGTTTTAGCTTATTCTAAGTTATAGAAAGGTCTATTTCTTAGGAAGTAAGTTAGGTAAATATAAGTAGGCTTAATACTTAAAAAGTTAGTTTATTATAGTATATAGTATATAGTAAGTACTATTAGGTAACTATTTCTAATAGTAAAACTATTACTTAGATTCATTAGTAAAGATCTAGACTACTTAGCTACTAAAACCTCTATCTTTTATATATTTATCTAGTTTTTTACTATTCCTTAGATTATTTAGATTATTTATATTCTATAATAATCCTTTATTACTAGATTATCTTAATAATCTAATAATCTATTATATAACTTCCTTCCTAATATTGCACTAGGACTATAGCTTTATAGTGCGCCTACTATTGACTGGCCCTATATAGTGTTGTTTATAATATTTTAGAACTAGATTAATATAGAAGTCAAGTTTAGCTAGTAGCTTAGTCTGTCTAGCGCCCGGCTTATTTAGACACATCTTATAATATATATATATATATTTATTATACTATATAATTATTCTAGTCCTATATAGAAAAGCTAGTATTATCTAACTATTATCTATATATAGTAGTAGGTACTATAAGTAGATAAGTGCCTTATAAGATATAGTCTGCCCTATTAATTCTAATCTAGTAGCTAAATCCTACTAAAATATATACTTTTTAATAGTAGATAGCTATCTCTAGATAATATTAAAATATTATCTAAAAAAACATTATATTTATTAGTTTTATATATCTATTATATTCTAATTATGTACTAAAAGTATTTTTTAATAACTTCCTAGAGTTTATTAGAAATAGTTAAAAGTAAACCTTACTAAATTTACTAGTAAAAAGCACTTTTATTATTTTATTTTAACTTTACTCTACTAATACTTAATATATAGCACCTAAAAAAAATTAAAAAAAAAACACGTCTTATAGTAAACGCTTACTATAGAACTTACCTATATTTATTATATATTTTATTTAGGTGGTCACTCTATAGATAATAGCTATTAAATAAGGTGTGTTTTTGGTGCGTTTTGGTGAGGTGGTTCGGAATTACTGGGACCCAGTGTACGGATACTAGTAGTAACTAGAACTTCCGGTCCCCGATCCGACCGCCCTTCCACTCCGTGAGTTCCGCGTCAGCATCAGAAAAAGACCCAGCCTTCCCGTCAGTCAACTTCCTCAATTTCTTCACTTACGTCTTGTCCTGAGATCCCAACTTATCAAGTCAACTCACTTCAAGCGTGAGGTCAGCCTTGGCGATAAATGCAGTCGTGAGCTGTGCGCGAACTTGTCAGAGTCGACGAGTTGCCACTCTTTCGCGCGCCTACCCGTGGCACCCGTCGTCTGAGCGGCGCAATCACAACACAATGGCACATCTTGCCAGCGTTCTTAGCGTCAGAGACGTGCTACCGTGGCCTGATCCAGGCGACGGAAAGAACGAGACCGTTCTAGGAGGCGTGCATTTTCCTTTGTCCACGCTAGATTATTTCAACTATACTTACTACAGCAACGGGACCATGTCCAACGGATCCAACTGTTATCTGACATTCAAGCCGTATCAACCAGCCCAGTTGTTCCCGAATGGCACTTTTGTCAACTCGACTTCATGCTACAACGCCATCGACAAGATCGGCACACGTGGCTACACCGGCATAGCACTGGCCGCCGTATATGGCGTCGGTCTTGTCCTCACCATCACCGTGCTAACAAAGCATGGCAAAACACATCTACCCCGCACAAAACGTTTCTTTCCAATCGGACGGCGATGGCAGTGGTACTGGGCCTGTTTTGTATGTGCCTGTGCGCTAATCAGTCTCTTCATCAACGTCGATGTGGACCGTTACCATGTGCAGGAACTCCCACTCGTCATTAGCTGTTTCTTCTGGTTTCTACTCTGCCAGGGAACCACAGCACTGGTCTGGGAGGCAGTTCGGCATTGGGGTAGCTGGCAGGAACGTCAATTTATTGACCCAAATCCCTTTATTCTCGCCATTGACGACCGGCGATCAAAGGTTGAATTTTGGCTGCCGATGTGGTTCTATTTCTGGACATGGATGAACTTCTTTCTTGTCATACCCAGAGGCTGGACATTTGTTGAGAAGCAGCGCTCTCCTGAGCAAACGGCGGCCATTGCTGAGCCCGGGGCTACAGATGGACGCTTCAAGGCTGGCGCTTTCTGCCTCATCATATCCTGGGCTACTATCATATTCTCACTGAATCATTCCATCTCCCATTACAGACCTCGACATCGTGGGCTCGTTAACAGATCGATAGGGCTGTTGCAAACAATCCCTTTCCGATTCATGCTAATCATACCTCTATGTGGAGCCCTCATTGCCTATCAGATACTCATATCTTTCAACTGGAAGCTTTCTTTCCTGAGAGTCCATGGCATTGTACCAGTACAGTTTGGCTGGGGCTTTGGCCCCTCGCTAGCAATCATCCTCGTACAGATTGTATATGGTTATGCCAGTCCAAACGAGGATCGGGATCTCATCCGCCAGCGTCGTGAGCGGGGAGCGGTCATTGATCGGGAACTGGGATTGGTCAAGAGGCCGGCTTGGTGGCGACGTGCAAGGGGCGATGATGAGGAGCAGCTTTCACTCCGTGAGCGAATCATGCGCAACGTCAAAGAGATTGGAGGCGAACGCGGTGTCGGCCGGAGAGAAGAGGACGAAATGGAAAGGCAGATGCGTCAGGAGGCGCTTCGTATGGCTGTAGACGATGGGATCGAGCTGCCGCGGTTGCCGCGACGCGAGGCCGAGAACCCACGGGTAGACAGAGCTGGCGTGCGAGAGATCATGAACGGCCAGTCCGAGCCTTCTACTGCCCTGCCACGATATGAGGGCAGATCGCAGCGGAGACAGGCCGAGCGCGTGCTCCAGTCTGCCGCCGGTGTTCTCTTTCCCAATAGCCAAGAAGACGCCGTCCGAGCCCGTCGGCAGTCGGAGCTCTTCGAGGAGGGTCCTCCGCCGCCTGCATACACAGATACAGCAGGCAGAGGCCGGCACACGTCAGGGCGGCCAAATTCTGCGCCCCGAGAGAACAGCACATCAACGACGCACTCGATATCGGCTGCACCACAACAAGTGCGTAGTATGCTGGACGTTTAATAGAGAGCTCGAAACGCCACTCTGCGCTGTGGCGCTCTGGCATCTTGAAGCTATAATTAGTATAGGTATATAATGAGATGGCGGCGGCTACAGCTCAGCGTCAGTGTTCTAACTATAGATCCAAAGACAGCTTGACAACTGATGTAAGTCGCACTAAATGGTGATCACATCTGCACTGTAGTCGGCGAGCTCCCCATGCGTGGTGAGAAATTTCTCTCGAAGTAGCTACGTTCGGGCTGGTGCGCAATGCCGACTTGCAGATGCGCGAAGTATTGCGAATTAGGCTCGGGCGTCAGCTCATGTTACCAAAAAAACTATGCTTAAAATGTCCGTATTTCCAGGATGATCACAGCATTTCGCCTGTTGATCCGGCAAATCCGAGACGTTGTCTGGGAGCAAGCGTCACAGGCAATGGTAGAAACAGCTGAAGGTGAAAAAGACGCGCGTTTCGAGTATGCTAGTCTCGGCTCGTCACACATTGCCAGGCTTTATACTGTTGGGGGCTTGATATCTGATTGCTGCTATTGCATGGATCTACGGCACATTCTGTAATACGTGACACCGAGGTAAGCAAGAGGACGGATCGATTCTGCGGGACTACGTGTTGGGGTTGCAGTCTCTCTAGGCGTTCCACGAATACGATAGCACAAGGAGCATATTTTGACTAAGTCAAGGGATCATATCGTCTGGAGAATTGCTGACTGGAGTGCGCGAATATTTGATTTGTACAGTATGACCGCAATAATTATACCCGTATTGAGGGACGACGCGGTCTGGATTAGTGCAGCTGTGAAGAGTTGGGCTACTTGGATATTCTTGGGCTGACTCCTATGCGACGGCGTAGGGAAAAGGGATGAGAGCAGATATCTTTGACGAAAATAGAAGGATTATATGAGTATCTCAAAGAGTTATTTATTACTTTGGCAACAACATATATGGCCGCCCCGATATATCTGACCTACCCTATATGCACGGCGCCGTTGTTTCGCAAATGCGCCCTAGCAGATGAACTGCGACCGACTAGAGACGCCGGGTGCTCGACCCCTCCTCGTGCAAGAGGGTTGTAGGAAGAAAGCAAGTTGTCTTGAATTTGTCGAGGTATTCAAGACTGCTGCCCAGAGAAAACATGGGTGGGGACATTCTGCCCCTGCCAGCCCGGCTCGTTGTCGAACAACTTTGCCCGCCTGGATTAGAGGATGGGACGTGTAACAACTGAGCCAAGCAGAATTTAGTATCGAGGACCTGCTTCAAGCCCACTCACTCTTAATGAAGCGGTATCTCAGCAACCAGGAGGGGCTGACGGAAAGGCATCACAGTAGGGCACGGGTTGAGGCGGCGCGCCCAGGGGGGGGGGTAATGAAACAAAGGAGGTCCGAGAGTCCTTTTCTAGTTGACGACGTGATGGTGGTGGTGGCTTGTCAAAAAGGCGGTCTCTCTGGACTTCAGCCAGGGATTATTGATCATGGACACTAGAGCGTCGACCAGCCGCTCAGCATGGATGTCTTTGGTTTTTTCTTCTTCTTTCGTGACCCCGATATTGGCTGCACAAGACTGCAGTGACGAACACTTCGGCCGACCTGGGAGTGAGTGCACCAGTAAACGAAGGCGTATTGGAATTCATTAAGCGATAGTTATAGCTGGCTACGGTGGATTTGTTGTTCATGCGATGTGCAGATCTCTGTATCGTGGGGCAAGAATCATGATTAGGTAGAAAGCCATAAAAAAAAGGCGATCAGGAAGTTAGGCCTCTTTTTCCTAGATGCTGTAAGGCACATTGTCCGCTGCTTGTTTTTATTTTTTTTATTTTTTTTTTTGTGAAAGGCGGGCAGAGCAGACATGTCTGGCACAAATCAAGCCTCCCAATGACGCTACTTTACGTTCAGGAACAGGTGGGCCGCGTGGATCGTTGACCTGGTTCCGCAAACGGACGAGTCGGATAACTTTTTTTTTTTAACAACTATTACTCGTAGGAGACTAATAACCATGTACTGGTAGCAACGCCGGTAAAATTAGGATTGTAGGGAGTTAAAAGCAGAAGAAGGTTTCGAGGCGGCGCTAGGCGGGCTGAGAAGCGACGACAGCGAAGACCAAGAGGCGTCTCTATGTGAGTCTGTATCTTAATACTTACTAGTACCTTAGTAGTATCAGTCATAAATAATACCTCCGACTGAGATGCTCTGTGGTGGCTGGCTAGCTGACCACCACCTACTACCTAGGTTGGCCTGCTTTCAAGTACCGGCGCCATTAGAAGGTCCTGCATGCATCACATCGAACTGGACCATTTCTTTTTCTTTGTGCCCCCTTTCCCTGCCTCAGTGCCATGGGCTGAGGCGACTTGAAGAGAGAGGAGTAGACGGTGAGGTGTACGGCTGTTTTCGTTAACTCGTGCGACTTTCCGATCTTCCCTTCTCCCGGTTTGACCGAGTCGCAAAAGGAGCCAACAATCAAAACAAGTTTGCTAGTCGATCCAGTGCCTGAAACCTCCAGGCGCTACCATCGCTGGCACCGCTTTGCGCATGCGTCTGACGAGGGGCGCCGGGCGGGGCGGCGACCTTTTCTTTTGCTTATAGGAGTCCTGTTCTCGGTATGCTACAGTACGGGTGACTCGCGTGCAAGAGCCTGGTGCGGCGAGGCCCTTCGGCCCCTCCCCCCACCCTTGGCCCCCCCCTCCCCCTCCACTTTGACAGACGTCACTGCCCATCGCCCTGCAAGTGTGCTATGTGTATGTATAGTAACTAGCTAAAAGTGAAGGACATAACTTAAAGTCGCGTCGTAATAGCCTACCTTCCTCTTTATAATATAACTAATTATAACTATAATTATAGGCTTTATATAGTTCTAATTACTTTATAAGTAAAATATAGCCTTTATTAAAAGATAAAGATTATAACTAAATATAATATTAGTATATTACCTTTTATAATATATATTAAGATAAATATTATACTTAGCTTAATTAAAGGTATAATTTAATAATATAAGTCCTAAAAAATAGCTATTCTAAAGTTATACTTTAGATACTTTTTAATATTAACTAAATAAGATAAAAAAAAAGTTTTTTAATTAATAAAAGATAATACTTTTTTTTAAAAATAAATAGCTTATTAATATACTTTATAATTATTATCTAATTATAATTTTAAAGAAGATTTTTTTTTAAAAATAAGGTCTTAAATATTATTAGATTATTTAATAGTTAGAATAATTATTAAAATATATTATAAATTAATATAAATTTATAATATATTATATTAATAAGTTTTTAGCTTTTTAAAAACATTAGATTTTTTTAATAAGACTATTATTACTTAAGATAATAATTATTATAGGTTATAGATCTATTACTAAAAGGTTAGCTAAATTTATATTTTAATTAACTTTAACTATAACTAATTCTAAAAAACTTATTAAAATAAAAAACTTTTTAAGTTAAATACTTAGATTTAAAAAAGCTAGTATACTATTCTTAGATATTTTAGGCTAAAATTATAACTAATTAATATACATCTTTAATACCTTTTATTAGTAATATCTCTTTACTTTAAAGTTATACTACTATATATTAGATCTTTAATTATCTTTAGAAAAACCTTCTAAGTATTATCTAACTAGGTAATATATTTATATAAACTAATATATTAGTATTTAAAGCTAAGATAGTCTAAAAATAACTAATAAACTTTATTAAAGATAATAGTATTAAGCTAATTAAATAGTCTTTATACTTATTATATTATTATTTTATAGAAAATACCTAAAAAATACTTAAATAGATAGTTACTAAGAGATATTCTAAGCTTTAATTAATAAAGAATAATATTATTAATTTAGATTTACTTTTTAAAATAGTAGTTAAAATATAAAAGAAATATAAAATAAAAGCATTTAACTATCTTACTAACTTAATATCTTACTAGTTATAAACTATTATTAATATAAAGGGCTAGTATATAAAGTACTAACTAAATATATTAATTATTTAATTAATTACTTAATAGCTATTTATATTAATTATTTAATTAATTACTTGATAGTTACTTATATTAATTAGTGATTAAGTTATTTTTAGTTAAGTTATTATAGTTATAAATTAGTATACTAAGAATATACTATATATATTATATAGTTAGGATCTTTACTTTTAGCTAGTCACTATATATATAATATGTGCCTGGTCTAGTCTGGCGCTAGATGGTGCAGATGACCATTTTCGTGCCTTGCTTGCCAAGGGGTGGACAAAAAAACCTGCCGATACAGCCATGGTAAAAGACGGAGTAGAAAGGCAAGCTTTTTCTGGCCACCGCATCCTTGCTTCTCGTCCCCCCTCCCCTAGGTAACGTAACCAACTGCAGCACAGCGACTTTTTCTTCTCCAAGGCTGCGTGCTGGCCGGCTGCAACGGAAATTTCGACGTAAGCTGTTTCATCTACCTAGTAGAGACAGAACAGGATATGCTTCGACGTTAGACACATAAGTATTGGAGCGTTGGGCAGCTATAAAGTTGTTACTCGTTGATCATGTCATGTAGCAGAAACTCGAAGCCATCACCAAAAAAACTAGAAATTGTACGCAGTATGCTTTGGTCTGTCGTTAGGCAACGCAGGTTTTGTGGCCGTCAGTGAGCGAAGTAATAATATTAGAAAAAAAATCGAGGCGTTTCGCCACACCCTGTACCTGATGTTGTATGTGCATTACGCAGCTAGCCCAGGCACCGTTATCAATCGCTGACGACGTCTTGAAGCACTAACAACATGTACGAGCCGGCCAACATGGTATCGTCGTCAGAGGGTGCAAACTAGCGCACGAACGACGCTTGGCGATCATCAGGGAGCGGTAGGACCAACTGCCAGCGTCTTGGTAAAGCCAACGTTGCTGCTCGTGCACTGCACGGTACTGTATGTAGGCTACCGGCTAGTAGTACCTAGTCTGGAGGACAATTAATACCTTTGCCTGGTAACGGTATGTATAGTGTACGGAATGTATGTAGTATATATATCCCCATGCTCCAAGGATTCTAGACAAATGCGCCACCTGGTTTCCAGCTCCCCATCCATCTCCCTCTTGGATAGCATGCGGTGGACAAAAAAAGCGAGCGCTCCATACACTATTAGCATTGGGGAAAGCGCTCGCTTTTTTTGTCCACCGCCTGGATAGATAGTACTGTACCTAAGCGGAATCGAGCATGTCTGTTGACTGTAGGCCGCCAACCTCTTGCGCATTGTACCCTGCTAGCGGTCAAAGTGCTCGTCCAGATAAGAGGTCCAGTATGTACCTCTCACCACACGTAATGTATCGAGTTTCGGGAGTGGATCCGGAAACATGGCAACATTGACATTGCATGCATGCGACATTGTTAGACCACCTACAAGGTAGAGGCTGGAAAGCATTAGTTGATAAGCCCTATCAGTTTGGCCGGTCTTGTTCTGCGAGTGATGCCGCAGCCAATGCTGAGATGCGCAGCAGTGTGCTGGCTCGACTAGGTACAGGCCGTACATATCTCGTGCCTGTGCGCAGCCTCGATGGTTTCGCCCCTCCGTGCCACCCGAGGCAAAGACGTCAGCAAAACGCTACTCGGTCGGCCGCTCTAAACCCTATTTTTTGCTCTCCAACTCTGCGGATGTACTGTACCTTGGACCACCTAGTCATGAGAGGAGGGCCCTGTTGCTAAGCTGAAAAGGTGCCTGAGTCTCGCTGATTCCTGGTGGCTGAAGTTTAGCACGATTTTAGTCCCAAGTGATTGTACCTCCTGTTAGCTGGTGGGTTTGACTGGTGAATAGGTGGAGAGGTGGTTGGTTTCGCCTCCTGCGTAGTGCAGTGACTGCTACATATTTAGTACAACAGACCACCGTACCGCAGCACAGACGTGCACGCCTCCCTACATTGAGGGCCTAGTAGTACCTACAGTACACACATCAGTCCATATCTACCAAGTACTAGTACTTAGTACTGTACAAAATTGCCAGCCAGAAACGCTGTAGGCTGTAAACTGTAGTGGTCAGTAGCCGGCAGTACAGGCTGTCCCACCCCGGATCCGGACTCCACCAAGAGAATGCGTTTCGAGGGGAAAAGCAACCACAAAGGACATCACCTGTCTCCGCCCATCCACTCACTCACTTCTCGCCACACTTGAGCCCGCCTTGCCGCCTCTCTCCTCCGACCATCGCCCTCCCTCTCTTTCTTGCCATCTCTTTTGACTATTATACCGTGGCCGAGTGCCTTGTGTGCCTTGACTGTTTCCTGTCTCCTCACCTTGCCAGAGCGGCCTTTTGTCTTTTTCTGACCGTCTTTGAAACAATTATTCCCTTCCGACATATATCGCCCCATCACTTGTTCCTCTTGGTGGCGCCGGACTGCCACCTCTTATTAGATCCTCGTGATTCTGCCCAGCAAGCCGCTCACTCTCCCTCATCCCCCGCCGACGCCCCTGGCCTGGTTCTGAATATCCCCGACAACATCATTGGTTTTCCCGTCACTAAACAGCCTCGATACATTTTTTCGACGCATGCGCCGATATAATACTATCCTACTACTCCGTACCTTTCTAACCCTCTCATTCTCCCCACGGGCTGCATCTCCATTTGGAAGAACACAAATTTGTGCCGTTCGGCTCAAGACGTCCTCGGAATACTTTCCATCCAACCTGCAACGAATGCACCGGCCGCCCGGCCCATATACTGCTCCCTCCAATCGTCCGAGACAGTAACCACGAAATTCCCCGTTTGTCAGCTTTCGAAGTCGCCTACTGTCTCAGGCAGAGCAGGGGATCCCACAATTTCGACTGCAGCCAAGTCTTTCTTCAGCGCACACCATCGTTTGCTTGAAGCCCGCACTGGCTCTTTGCTAACACATCATCGCCCTGCTGACTCGCTCGCCCCGCGTCGCTTCCACGGTTCTAAATAAAATCGGCTGTTCTTTTCAACTACAGGATTGTACCGAAACCGCCTTCCCTTCGCCACATCCTGACTCGCCAGTGGGGACTTATCACCTGTCATCGCCGCCGCCGCCGTATGCGATGGCCGCTGGCATCCGATCCTCACCATCGTTGAAACTCTACGACCCCCAAGACGGCGAAGCTATAATGGCCTCAGCCTCAGGGCCACTGCGCCCTAGAACCGCCCCTCAGTCTAATACAATCCCGAACGACAATGACAAAGCCCGTAGTCGGGTGACATTTGGTGCTGTCGACAATTCGCAGACATTGACAGAACAAACCGAGCAAGTTCTCGCGAACAAATCCAACTCATCAACCACGACCTCGCCGAACCGAGACTCGATGGACATCGACATGGACGATTCTGATAACGAAGCCGGCCTCGCCGATGACAACGGCGGGTCTGACACCGAGAGCGTCAACGCCGACGGAACAAAGTCGAAGAAGAAAAAATCGCAACGTTTCTACTGTACTGATTATCCGCCTTGTAACCTGAGTTTTACAAGAAGCGAACATCTCGCCCGCCACATTAGGTACGTTTTTTTCGTGCTTAACGCCATTCGTCAACACTTATCGTACTGATGTGCTCTACAGGAAACACACCGGGGAGCGCCCGTTTCAATGCCACTGCTCTCGTCGGTTCTCCAGATTAGACAATCTTCGTCAACACGCCCAGACTGTGCACGTAAACGAAGACATCCCCATCGATTCGCTCGCTGCTACTGGTTCCCGGTTTCAGCGACAGATGCGCACAGATAGGGTCCGCCAGGCTGGCAACAGAGCTCGTGCATCTACCAGTGGCAGCGCAGGAGGACCTTCCAGAGGCCACTCTAAGTCACTTTCAACATCAAGCATCAACTCCGCTTCACCTTACATGATGCCCGCCGATCTCAGGCGGCCGCCCTCCTTGGCCGTGGGGACAGATCCAAGATCCAGAATGTCGGTGGAATCGTATCGCAGCGGTATCGACAGCAACTACTCCTTCAGGCCGCATTCACCCAGTGACTTCAGTACACCGACATCCGCAACGTTCTCTACGGCGCAGAGTAGCCCCCGATGGCCCTCTGGAATGGCATCTCCGATGACGGGACATTCGCGGTCTCAGAGCATGTACGCGCCTGATAATAGAACTTCGGGGCGTCGTCTCAGCGTGCCCACTGGCGTTCCTCCCTTTCAGACTTATGCCCCCCCGCCTGGACGCCTCTCATTTGGACCAGCACTTGTCAATAGCTCGAATGCTGGAGCTTTCTCACCAACTAGCCACAATTCCATATCTTCCCACGCGATCAACACTCGCCGAGACAGCACTTCGAGTAGCGCGGATGATGGCTGGCGCAGGCGCACTTGGCACCCAGAAAATCGTGGTTACAATATCCAGCAGCAGTCCTCTCTCAATGCACACCCAGCCGTTCATCCAACCGCCCTTGCGCCCGTGGCGACGCCGACTACTTCGCAGTCCAGCTTTCGACTGCCCGGGATAGAATCGTTTGATCCTATCCGTCACCGCACTCCGACACCCCCGCATCACAATGGTTCACCGGTACCTAATGATCATGAACACCACCAGCGTCGCATGCCCAACGCTCAACTGGAATCCATTCCTATCGACGACAGGCGCAACCTGAACATGTACGATGCGAGCTTACAGCGCGGCATCAACCGCCTGGACATTGGCCATAGAACACCGCCAATCGACAGCGCCAGCAGTTGGGCCTCAGAGGCGAACAAGGCTGTCTTGGCTCAAAGCGAGCGAGTGCACAGTCATGTGCGTTTCGAAGAGCCTCCACGCGAATGCTATGCCCCCCCCGCGTCCCGATCTCTGCATCAGCACACAATGTCGGCGCCATCTTTTGCGACCAGCCGTGAAGCTAAGCGCCACGGCTGGTATCACGGCCCAGTCGCGCCACCGAGGGACGAGACATCCGCGCAGAATAGTAGAGACGCTCAGGTCGACAAGATGGTACACCCCAATTTCACCGGCTTCTCCGGGTTTCCAGCACGAGAACACCCACCCGTCGTAGAACAAGAACAAGCGCGTCCCGTCAATAGTCGGTTTGATGCTTTGGTCGCAGTGGCAACCAACGAGAGCTCTACGGCTACGGCGTATTAAGTTTGTGCGACTTTTCGCTTACTTAAACTCCGCATGCCGGTTGGACGGCGTCGCTTTGTTGGTGCTCTATTCACTAGCTGTTTCGGCATAATTTTTGCCTTGACAGCGGCCACTTCGCTATGAGTCTGCAGTCACACTTTTCACCATCATTCTTTTCTCATTCTGGAGTTGTTAATGAATGGTTGCACCCCGGAAAGAATTGATTCTATCGAAAGACGAGATTCCTCGCACCACCTGTTAAGGACCCAGACCAGACACGCATGACTCGATCCCGTTGACGATACTTGAAGATCATTTTCACGAAATTATGCTTTCTCATGTTAAATCTTCTCCTTTTTTGTTGTTACTTGCGGTTACTGGGCTATTGATTGGCAGACTGCCATGGAAGCTATTTGCTACGAATTTCATGCGAGCGATTGCCGTGGGGACAACTTCCTTTTCTCACATCTGCTGTTAAGCGATATCAAGAGTGTTTCGGTTCAGCTGTTTCTTCTTTTCTCTTTTCTTTTTTGTTTTCCCTTGGCTACTTTTTTTTGCCATGCTTTTGTTTGGAGTCGTGGAATGCTTGCAGTGACGAAGTTGATGAAGATATTATGAGGATACAGTTCATCCATACATTTGACGAGTTGACTTCTGATTGTGACTTGTTACTGCGTGAGGCTCTGCCAATACTATCATTTGAAAGAGACTTGGGGTAATTAGCATCCTTCCATTGGTTAGACAGGTTATGCATTCGGTCGACTATACAAATGAAGAGGAAGGATCGATCTCCTTTCTTAACTATGCCGGATCTTACGTTTCACCTGCTCATCTTTTGCATTTACATGCTGAGAGCCGTTTAGGACGGTCGCGAACGGGCCCGCCCCTCCGGGACCTCATGTACCCATTCTACATTTTTGCTAGCCGTAGTGGAAACGAAAAGCACACACGTCGTTCCATAGCTATTCTTGTCGTGACGGAACGATGCCATCGGGGACCGCCACGCTACGCATGTCTCTTTCTTCTCGTCACTATCGCGGCCCCGGCCTTATTGGCTTTACCACAGGCTATTCTCGTCCTCCGTCTTACGGTCGATCAAGTCACCAACATAATGCTGCTTTACGTCGTCGGAGCCTGTGCTCAGAGAAAGCGGACCACTGACATTTTCGAGTGAGTTTATCATTGTTGTATTGCTGCGGCGTCCTCACCAGAGTACTATACACTCTAACATTACATGAAGCGCAGCAGCCATGCCCGCAGAAAATATACTTTCGCATCATCGTACAATGCTGACTTTAAAAGTCTCTGGAAGCTGCAAACCGTAGCTGGTACTCTCGCAGATCTGCCCAGTATTGCAGCTGCGCCTCCTCGTCTTCTGCAGTCATCTGGCTAGGGTCGATCTCAGTGCCCTCTTCGATCTCGCCAACAGGACCCGTTTTGTCTAGCTTGCCGAGTATCTCAACGAGCTGGGAGAGTGCCTCGTCCGACTTGGTGGCCAGGGGTCCCTTACGGTCTGGCGCATCATTGAGTAGCGCTAGAGCTACCTGCCTTATCTTCTCGATCAACGGACAGAGATTGGGCTCGAGATTGCGCTGGGAGATGGATCCAAGGATCATGAGCAGGTTGTCCGCGATAAGCTCGCGCTCTGCTAGTATGAGGTCAAGTATTTCTTGGTCGTCGCCATCAACCACAATTTTGGTGTCCTCGGTCGGTATGTCGGCTGTTTCGGATTGCTCTGCGAGGTGAACGTCACGCAGGGTAAGGTAGAGCCCGACGAAGTAGGAACGTGTCGCAAGCTGGGAGACGAAGATATTCGCCTTCTGAATCTCGTACTGAAGTTGACGGCGCCTCATCGGATTTGTCTTTATGACGTTGCGTAGATCGTGTGATGGCTGTACACCGGGCCAGGTCGGTGGGACGTACTGCATGCCCGACTCGTCGAAACTAGCAAGGGGGTTCGCCTCTGCATTTGGGCTGCCGAGTTGGAGCTCAGGGGGAAGGTTATCCAGTATATCCTTGGCAGCCATTAAACCGTCGCGTAGCAGAATGCGCTGGTCTGCCCAAGGGAGAGTACTCATACCATAGGTGAGTTCGAGGCTGACCACGCCATTCATTGTAGTATATATGTCGAGAGCGAAACGAAAGCCAGTGAGGAGGGTTATGCTGCTGTCTGCCTGGTGAATGATTTCGTTGGCTTGGATGCAGATATCATCGACATTTTCTGGATACACGGGATAGGGCAGGTTGGGGGTCGACGGCGGAATGACCATTTCATTTTGAGAGGTCAACTGAAATATTGTCCTTAAGTCTATTAGCGATACGTCGAATCAAAATGTCCGAAAATGGGCCTTACCTGTTCTCCAATAGCAAGCACCAAAAGATCCGCTTCCCGACTTGATCTTTGATCTCATTGAATGGTAGTGGTTCGTTTGAATACCCGTCATCACCAAATGTCGGCGGCTCGCCTGGATGTCTGGGTCGCGTGAAGCCAAGCTCCCGGATTAGTGTCAGCGTTTCCGAGAAAAAGACACGAGAGACATTCAGCTGCGATGTATAGGCTGCGCCAAGACTTAGGAAGAAGCTCGTCATCGCGTCGTCCAAAGTTTTCGGCTGCTTGATTGGCCACCTTGCGCCACGAGTATGTAGGACGATGTCGCGACATTTGTCAACCATAACCACTGCTTTGGGATACATGTGTGTGCTGTGTTGAGACTTGAGGTACTCTCTTACACATCGTGGAAATGATGCGACCAGAGCCCCGATCATACTGGCCAAGAGACCGAGAAACTCGGGCCGGGTTCTATCTTCTCGGTTCGCGAAGGAGAGGCGAAACGTGGGTTCGTGAGGGAACGGCGTGAGAGGATAGAAATATGTGAAAAAGTCGTCGACAAGCATATTCAGGATAGGCATGGGCGCGATCGATTCGGCGTCAAGAGCGGAATCAGACGAGATTGTCAGGAGCGTCTTGGCGGCATTCTGAGGCGACGGTGAGGCGGGGAAGCTGACAACTTGGCTCTCGATTCGTGCCTTTTTGGCGGCCTTTGCCGCTTCTGCATGCTTGTTAGGCGGTCCGCGACGTTTCGTCAGGCGATTGTAAGTGCAGTCGACACCCAAATCCCGGCACGGCTGACAGGGGACCTCGGAGTCATCGCACTTGACTTTTCGCATGCTACACATGTCGCAGGCGCGACGTAGCCGCGTCAATTTCGGGTTCACGGTGGGATCTCGTCTGGAGGCATTCTGGGCAGGGATGACGCGCGAGGGTGTCTCTGGGCTGTGCTGGACAAGAGGCGCGTGGATGACCTGCTGGCCGACTACCTGCGCGGCGGCTCGCTGGAGGGCTTCGGAATTTTGCACCGCGAGGGCCGCGTCGCTCACGGCCTGCAGAGCTTCCAAGCCATTGTTGCTGCCAAAGGCATGCGCGGCCGAGTGTGTAGGTGGCGAAAATGGTGGAGATGCAGACATGATGATGAGGGATGGCGCGCGGCGCGCAACGTTTCTCAAGGTAGCCCACGATGGCTGATTGTCGGCGGATGTCCGGGTGTCGAGATTTGAAGCGAGGTGAAGCCGATGGTTTCCCCGTCGCCCTTCCCAGATTTGCGGCTGGGCATTTGTGTGGGAGTCACGTGGCATTGGCAGGAATTACCGTCCTACAGCCAAAACTCGCCACGCATGTCCAGTACTCCGGGCGACGAACAGAAGAACAAAGTTGAACGCAAACGAAAAAAGAAAAAAAAAAATACACAATGCTACAAAAGATTTATGATGAATTGACACAGAGTGGCCGAGCACGTCTTTGCATATGATGCGGGAACAGAAGCTCACTGACGTTCTGGCTTAACGAGACCGGACGTTGAGTATCTCGCGGAGGGCATGGTCCATGTCAACAGCAGCAAAGATATGGACTCACGCATGATCTGCCATGGTGACCTAGTGGAAATCAATATTTACATTTACCCGGACTTTGCAACTCGGAGCAATTCGTGGCCAACAGACGGCCGCAGCAGCTGACCGAGCTTGCGCGTCTCTTGGAGCCAATTTTCTGCGGCTCTATCATTAATAGCTGTACTAATATAGGTATATAAACACAATCTCAAATCATATTTTTCCCTTAGCTCAAAGCCATTGAGATGTCTATTCCAGAGACACTCACGCCCTGCTTAAACCTCTATTCCCCTCAAAGACACGAGCCAAGCAAAGATCTAATTAGTACTGGCATTGGACTCATTGCGTGCCTTGGTGGCCCAAAGGAATTAGTCCTTGGCGAAGCGGCTTTTACCTCTAATCACCTTTCCATAGCGGAAGAAGATGAACGGGAACGGGATCATAGCGACTGTGAGGAACGCCAACAGTGACGACGCCCACTGGTATCCCAATCTCTCATACATGTGTTCGCCGAAAAGAGGGAACACGGCTGCATCTATAATTAGCTTCATGATGGCAGGATGAGAATGGCATCAAATCGCGCTTTGAACGGACGTACCGGCGAAAATGCAGCGGATAAAACCGTTCGCGGCCATGGCACTTGCCGCATAAGTTGGATAAGCATCGACCTGGAGTTCATCTCGTTAGCGCTGCATGCAGATTCGAAGCTACATGACTTGGAAACCACTTACAAGGAACCCAAAGATTGAGGTAAACAGCAACAGAGCCCTGGTTATTGTTACTGGTCAGTCCTCGAAGTCTTGCGCTTGAATCGTTGCTCATGTGTACTCACCCGAAGCCAAAAATAACAGAGCCTATGATTGGCACAATCCAATGCACCCACGGGAACGTCGTCCATCCAAACATGAACATACCGACAGGAACTACCAGAGAACCCAGCATGGCAGCGGGAAGGCGGAACTCAGGCTCGCTAGCACCTGCGATACCAGTCTCTTGTTCTTTCTTATGCACAAGACTATTGCGCGTCTTGTTCCATACAGGATTCATTCCAAGAGCTAAGATCATGCCCAGTCCAATCCCCAAAAAGGAAAGACCTACTTGCCAAAGGTTGAAACCATGGTTGTTGACAAAGACGAGCGGAAACGCGTCGAAGAATAAATAGAGGATGCCATGCAAGAGCGCAGCAAAAATGCAGAGGCACAGACACATGGGCTCAAGGATGAGTAACTGGAAAGGTCGGAGTAGAGAGTTTCCGATTGCGTGCGCGACAGAGCGGTGCGCTTTCTCGATGGGTGCGAACCATTCCTGGTTGTTTGTTTCTTTTCGAAGACGTCTCGCTTTGTTTCTCAAAATGATTGGATCTAGCACATGTGAGTACAAAACAACCGCTTAGAATTTTCAACAATGAACTTACGGAAAGTCTCTGGGACCAGGAACAGGATTGCCAGCCACAACACAAACGACCAAATAATAAGGATGTAGTATGTCCATCGCCAGTCCAAGTAGGAGCAGATCAAGCCGCCAATGAGAGGACCCAAGCTAGGTCCGATGAACGGCGAGACAGAAAATAGAGAAATTGGCCACTGCAGGTCACGTCTGTCGAAAAGATCGTGAATACTGCCCCCGGCCACGGCAAGAAATGCGCTTCCGGCAAATCCATCGAGAAAGCGGAAGACGAGAATGACGGCGATGTTTTTGGCGACAGCCTGCGGTATGATGAAGATGACATAAAATGTCCAAGAAATAACGTAAATGGGTCGTCGACCGTAGAACTCGCTGAGCGGACCCAGGGCCATGGGTCCGAAGCTAATGCCTAGGACGAAGAGAGAGAGGCCGAGAATCGAGACTATTCTTGAGTTGCCAAAGTCTGCTTCCATACGCTGGTACGTCGCGGTGTAGATAGAACTGGCACATGTCCTGTAGATGTTGAGTTAGCTCGGGCTTCGACGCAAAACTGTTTGCCACGATGCTATTTGCCATGATGCTACTTACATGCATAGACTCACGAAGCAAATAACGATAACGATGAGCCATTTCCTTGCGGCACCGTAACTGCGAGGGCATAGAGGATCCGCGTCGCCGCCGTCAAAGATGACTTCGAAACTGCCTTTCTCGTTTGCACCGACCGGGCCGTGAGCATTCTGGTCTGTCGCGGCAGGAACTGGAGTAACAGTCTTGCCAGTGTCCTCCAAGGACTGCATCTCGCTGTCCTGTGCGCGCTCCTCCATCATCATCCTGCGACGTCTTTCCCTAATCGATGCGATTTCTGGCTAGAGCAGTAGTTAGATACGACTACTGCGAGAAATGTCGGGATGAAAAATCCGGGACGAATGACGAAAGAGAAGGGGGAAAAAAGCCACATACACAGAACGAACGACGGTTTATTGGGGTTGCTTGCCGAGCGCCCCACCCGCGTGCTACTTTCTTTTGTAGTCTTTTAGTAAAGCAAAAAGACGAGATTGAACAAAAACGAAATCCATCAAATTGACCGCCGCGACCGTTGTCTGTTTTCTTTCGGAGGGTTGGCAAGGGTCCTGATTAGGCTGGAAGGAGTGTGGCAGGGCCAGACGAAAGAGCGGGTGTCACTATGATTAGCAAACTAGAACCGAATCCTGTCGCGTCAGTGGCGCGGCGATATCTAAGCCGTTACTGTGTGAACGATTCGCCCCCTTGTAAAAAATAAAAGAGAGCTAGGGGACGCCAAGATCTAGAACGTGCCGGGGATCGGAGGTCCGGAGTATTACCAAATAAGGCAATTTCAGATCTAGACCGCGGAGTGGCTCCACCAAACCCTCCGGCACCCGTCTTATCGGAACTCGGAGCCGGATTCTTCCAATGCCTGTGCCTCGTGAAGATATCTATACTCGATGACAACGCCCGCATGGATAAGGATTGCTTTGAGGCTTGACTTTACTTGGTTTGTTCTACGGGAAGTTGCAAGGCACAGTTAGAATCAGAACCAACCTGTTGTGTTGTTGTACAAACCCATCAATACTCTTCAAGTACACCATGGCCACCGCTTCTACCCAACGCCAATATCACAACACATCGTCGTCATATGTTCTGCCCAATGAGTGCGTTGCTATGTATTGCCCTGCATTGATTGTGCTCTGCTCACTAACAAAATGTTTCGCCGTGCAGCCAGATTGAGCAGGACAGGCTCGATGCGCAGGCCGATGCCATTGTGGAGATGATCGGTGGTGCTCCATTCTTGGCGTACCAGCGTCACTTCACGCACGCCTCAAAGGCTGTCGATATTGGCTGCGGAACCGGCGTTGCCACCATCCAGATGGCACGCCTGCTCCCCAGCGCAGACGTCTTTGGCGTGGACATCACTCCCGTGCCTGCGCCTGCCATTGCCGCCTCCACGCCCAAGCTGCAATGGGTTGCTGGCAACATCCTGGACGTTGACATGACTAGCCACAGCGACAGTATGAGCCGCGGCGTGCTGGCGCCCAACACCATCAGCTACTTCTTTGGGCGCATGCTGTTCCTCGGCATCAACGACTGGCGCAAGTACTTCCAAGTCGCGAGCCTCGCGCTGCACGACCAGGGCGTGATAGAGCACCAGGACCTGGACTGGAAGTTCTACCGTGTCGGCACGGATCATTGCGTCAGCGATGGCTGGAAGTGGCACAGCCTTCTCATGGACGCCGTCAGGAAGACCGGGCTGTCTGACGTTTCCGGGTCCAACGCCGCGCCGCTCATGGAGGCGGCGGGACTCAAAGTCATTGACACACAAAAATTCGAGTTCTCCTTCGTGCCTTCGGCTAAGACACCAGCGAGCCAGTTGATGGGAAAATACGTGCAGGCGAAGCTGATGCCAAATTACCCCGAGCTAATCCGCAAGTTGATGGGGTCGCTAAATATAGCACAGAGCGAGGTTGACCAGCTCATCAGCGATGCTCTGAGAGACTTGTCTTCAGAAGAAGGCATCCACCAAAAGTATACTGTCACCATTGCTAGAAAGGTATGAACGTATATCGATGCCACCGTGGTTCTGGCCAGCCTGGTTTTGGTAGTGTCCGGCGTTGTGCATGATGAAGAGTCATGAGGTCACTTTGATGTTGATGAAGCCACTTAAAGACTGCAGAAACATGTTAGACCAGGTCCATATATATACATAGTTTAGACATTCATCTTTCATGTGAAAATTTTTGTTTCGTTGAATCAGGGTCCACCTTGACACTTCCTTTGGCTCTTGGAGGATGCCAACTACTCAGAGCGTCGAAGCCTACTATTTGCGCCGTAGCGATAGTACATAGCCAAGTCAACATACATGGAGGAAAATTACAACTATTGATCGCGTCTTCTCGTCTTTACGGATTCTGGAAATCTTGGCCTGAAGCGCGAAAGTCTGCGCGCCCATGGACATTTCATCAAGTTTTCACACCACGCTATTGCCACTTGTGTTGCTCGTGATCGTCATCAATTTACACATTCATTTACTAGCTCGTCGTCAATCTAAAATTCCTTGTTGAAGTGCTTGTATGCCGTGGGCCATACGCCGTTTTTACCCGGCGAGAGAATGCCCTTCGGATCCAGCGCATTTTTGATCTTTTCGCTCAGCTTCACGTGGGCATTGTCATTAAAGTTGTACGTCCCTGCGACCTGATCCATCAGCGCCAGGTGCGCCCGGTACTCACCCCAACCGCGATCGGCAGCTTCCTGAATGAGCAGCTTGATCAGCTTGTATGCGCGCTCTCGCATCTCCGGATCCTCGCGGTCAAAGACGATGCAGACAATGTGATGGATCTCTCGCAATCCCACGAGGAAGGCGCCAAGGAAATCAAAGCCAAACTCTTCGCTACGGCGTCGCGTCAACTCGTATTGAGCTGCGGCGTCCTCGCCGGTGAGCTTGGCAATGGGTGCAAAAAACAGGTGGCCGCCGTTGGGCAGCCACGAGACCCAGTCCAGCTCGGTTATTGATGGGATTCCGATGAAAGTGTTTTTCCTCGTTTGAAGCGCCTTGTCATTAGGTCTGTCTTCGGGGAAGTAGAATTTGGCGCCGGGAATCTTGCCGAAAGCGCCTTTGATGACCTTCCAGAAAGCCTCGCGCACCTCTGGCGGCCCGTATATGCAGCCATAGAAGTTCCACCGTCCAATATCTAACTTTTTAGCAATGATATCGAGCTCGGCTTCCGTTAGAAGCTTGCTCGAGTCGCTATAAGAGCTGCGATTTCCCTGGTTTATTTGTCAGCTGGATAGGTTCATATCGGCCGGTGCGCGCATAATGCTTACCTCTAAAGCGGCAGTGACGAGGAGATTGTCAAGTTTGATACCGTTTTGTAGAATCATGGAGACTCGCAGCGGTCTCATGATCTCGATGATCTGATGGAGGTCCTCGTCACGGGGAAAAGTAATCATGTACGTTTGTGAACCCCCCGGGTTGGGCATGAGCCATACACCCATTTTGACTACGATACCCATATTCGACTGAGAGAATATGCCATCATGGTACGGCCCGAAGCCGTAGTTGAAGAGCTGCCAGCACTCATTCGGCTCTTGTTCATGTGGTGGTTTGCTTTTGTCTGCTTTAGGGTTGGGTAAAGCGCCCATGCCTGTCCTGACCAATGACCCATCAGGCAGAACAACTTCTAAGCCGCAGTGCATCATCCTTTGTCGAGTTAGCCATCGTCTCGCTGTCGGCTATTACTTTAATCGCGAGAATCCCTACCAGTGATCGCCGTAAGGAGTGTAGCCAATACCTCTCTCCATGGTGTTGCCAATGACGGAGCCGCCGCCAAGGTCGGGCACGTCGGCCCAAACCTTGTCGCGAAGGTTGTTCTTGACAAGGTACTCGTGTAGATCAAAAAATGAGACCCCGGGTTCCACAAGGGCATAAGCACTATCGGCGTCTACTTTGAGCACCTTGTTCAGGTTCTTGCCCACGTCCAGGCCAATACTCCCGGGTACACGGGGCGCGGCACCGCCATACCCCAGATTTCGACCCATGGAAAATGGCCAAACTGGAATTTCCATGTCGTTGGCGAGGACCATGACAGCCTGTACCTCGGCGACGTCTTTCGGGGCGATGGTGCACGAATGGAGGAAGGTCTTCTTTTCCAATATGTGAAACATGTCGTGCATCTTGGAGCGGTCCATGTAATCATTCTGCTGGAGCTGGTTGTCATTCGCCACGACGGAGACATTTTCAGCCCCGACTATGGCAATGGAACGATTGAGAAACTCTTCAAACTTGGTTTGCGTGGTATTTGGTGGTAGTAAGATGGGTGAAGGGTAGCCAGTGGCATACCCCTGCGCCGCGCCGCTCATGATGATTATGAAGAATAGATGTTGGGCGTTGATTGCCTGCGGAGGATAGAATATTGTGTTTAGGTGAGCCGTGCAGAAATCTCTCTTATTGCAGCGTGAAAGCATATAAGTAGGTACGTCGGAGCATGCATTAGCGAGGTGGCTGCATCTCGGGTGGAAGAGGTCCAACGGAGAACCGCCGGGACGAGACGAGCACTGTGGATCTGCATCTGACTGATACTCAAATCCGAGAAGCGTAAGCGGCCTCATGCTTGAGCCCATCGCATGCGGCTGAGCTGAGGGATATGCCAAGCCGCGGTCATATCCCCGGCTCATAGTTGGCTAGTCATACATGGGGCTTATCGAATTAAAAAAAAAAACACGGGACTAATCTAGTTTCCGCCTTACGCCGGCCACGCGGAGGACGGAGCCGAGATCAGGCTCGGCTCTGGCCAGTAACGGGATAAATCTGCATCGAGTATGTTCTGCAACAGGGATCCCGCCAATCCATGTCAGTATAGAGTTTTTTTATTGAGCCTTCGTGTATCCGCAAAACCCACCGGGGTATCGGAAGCTATCTCTTTGGCAGGATGAGGTCTCTGGACGGAGCGTTTTGCCATTAATAATTTGTCTCTTCGCGAAGACAAAGTTTTCCAAACGAGAATAGAATAAATCACGCAATACTCGAGAGACAGGCATGCCCGACTAGTATGTATCACCAGTATGCCCCGCATGGTAGCAACGTGTATGACCTCCGTTGCATGGTCTTTGGGTTGCAGCCGAGTGAGACACGCAGTCGCCACCAGAGATCCTCCTTTAAGCTTGCATGCAAACACGTGTCCATGTAGTTTCTGCAACACAAAGGGTAGTCGTTTAAATTATAGTATAAATATACCGTCTACATGAGAGCTCAATAGAATCCCGGAGACGAGAGACCCAGGCTGGATTGACATTACGCGATATTCCGTCATATTCCCTGCACATCAATACCACCACGGCAGATTAGAGAGACGAGAAAGCAACACTAGATCAACAGGAACAGGGAAACAAGTCGTCAGCAACCATGGCCCCCGTCGCAATCGTCACAGGTGCCTGCTCTGGCATCGGGCTCGCCATGTCCAAGGAGCTTATCGCTCGTGGCTACAAGGTCTTCATGGGCGATGTCAACCCGAGAGGGGCAGATGTCGTCGATGCCTTGCTGCAGACCCCGGACGTGGCCGCGGGCGCCGCTCCGCCCCCAACATTTGTATGCGCCAATGTCACCTCCTTTGAGGACCAGGCCCGGCTCTTCGAGATGGCGTATTCCCACGCTCGGCAGATTGACGTCTTCCTCGCCAACGCTGGCGTCGACGACCGAGAGGATCTGCTTGCGGAACCAGCGGATCCCACCTTCACTACCGGGCCTACACCCTACAATACAGCGACCGCCGACATCAACCTCGGCGCCGTGCTGCAGGGCTTCAAGTTCATGGTGCATTACAGTCGCCGCGCGCGGTACGACGCGGCGGCGGCGGCGGCGGCGGGAGACGCTTCTGCTGCGGCCACTTTGCCCGTCGGCCGCATGGTCGTCACCTCTTCAACATTTGGGCTGTATCCGTTCCCAACCAACCCCGTGTACGCGGCGACCAAGCACGCGACTCGCGGGCTGGTCCAAAGCCTCGGCAGCCGCGCCTGCAAGGAGGCCAGCTTCACACTCAACGCCATCCTGCCGGCATTCGTGCCCACGGGTCTCGCCCCCGAGGGCCTGGTTGCCCAGATCAGAGACAGGGGCTACGTGACGTCCATGGAGACGGTAGTCAAGGCGCTGGGCTTGTTTCTGAAGGATGACGCCAAGTTGCCGGATCAGGTGCAGAGGATCGAGCAGCCCGCGGCCGGCAGCGGCGACGACGACGATGGCAGCTTCGGCAGACCACTGACGGGGGAGTGCGCAGAGGTCAGCATGGATGAGATTTACCTGCGCGGATCTGTTCCGTTTGCAAATGAGAGCCAGCGCTGGTTCTCGGAGGATCCAGACGGGCTCTGGTGGGACGGGTACCGGCAAAAGCGAGCGGCAGAGGAGAAGGCGACGCGTGGCTGATCTTCCGTTGAGCCGTCCCGCGGAGCACACAGCATGGGAGCCTTGTGCTGCGCAATGGCATAAGCCACCACGAGCCTAGGTAGCATAGCACCCAAAGACAGACGAGTATACGTGACTGTTCAGCGGGGAATCGTCTACTCTCGTACAGTTGACGATCTATGGCGTGAATTCGCATCCACTCTCGTGCATATATAGAACAAGTTAGAAAAATCTTGCAAGGTTCATCCTTCGTGTGCCTCCTGCATCTAGTGGCGTTATTTTATCGTCTGCCTGTTTATAGAAATCTCCGTAAGACGAGCCTATTGCTTGCTCGGCCCTCGGGAAAAGATACAGCTCTTACTGAAACGTTACTCGTTTTGGCTGTGCAAGAAAAAAAAAGGACACAGACCATTAGAAAAAAAAACATGTAATATTGTTGTTTTGTATACGTTCGAGGCTCGGCTTACAGCAATTGCTTACCCCCAGTAAATGTACCGCAAAATACTCCGAAAACAGCCATTTGCTAGTCTGTCTTTCTCATTTGAGCTTTCATCTTGATAGTGTTTTGTATCGTCGATTGAGGCTGGCGAGGCCGGTGGCAAGGGCAGGGAACAAGCTCGCTGGCTGACGACGCTGGTGCTTGAAGTCATATATATTCCACTCGGAGATTCGTTTTGTGGCTTGTGCTCCTCTCGGATAGCAAATTTACTATTTCTACTTTTCAACAAAGAAATATACTTCAATAATTGAAATGACTGAAACCAATCTCGCCTTTATTCTACCGGCTGCCGCTGGGTTGTTATGTCTGTTCGTGCGTCAAGGCTGGAAGCGCAATAAGAAGCTACAGGCCGTCCCGAGTATGACTCCGGAGCCTAGTGATCTGTGCCAACTGGAATCACTCAGGGCTCTGCGAGGCAAAAATGAAGCAGTGGACGTTTTGCTCAATCTAATAGAACAAGACGGTGCTGGTCAGTGGCCGCCACTTGTTGCCTATGATGATTGGCCTACGGCTCTACGGCCGTATAAGGAGATATATCTGGAGCTGGTGCCGCAGCTTTCGTCCGCTGATCCGCTGCTTGACGATGATGCTCTCAAGATCCGACGTCAGATCTTCCGCACGCGGATGGCTGAGCTTCTGAAAGAGCGAGTGGATTTGATCGAGGTGGAACGGCTGCTCAACGGAGCCGAGGCCGGTAACTGGTCAAATCTACGTCGTGACCAGTTGAACGGAGTCTACTGTGCAGTTGCTGTCCTGAGACATGCTTATAGGTAGGCCAAGATCTTTCCATAATATTAAGACAGCATGAAAGGAGCCAGTTACTAATGACTTTTCCACAGATGGGCAACCATCCCCGTCGTCAAGATCGCCCAAGAAGAGACTGTGATTGATTTTCCTGTCGAGCTCGACAGTGCCTGGGCTCCGCTGCAACGATATTTCGGTTGTGCGGCCGAGAGTGGAAACAATACAGCCAACGTTTTACATAATTTCACGCCTGACGGCAAGCGAGTGTTTAAAATCAACATTGGTCTCTCTGATGAGATCCAGTCATCCGAGGAGGCATTCTTCCGCATGTTTTACGAAGTCGAAGACTTGGTCAGCACAACTACCATCATTCAGAAACTCACGTCAGTTGCTAATACTCAACAAGGCTCGCGGCGTCTACTTTGACATGGTCGCCGCCATTGTGACATTCGAGCAGGGCCAAAAAGCGCAGTGCCTGCGCCACCTGCAGCAGCTCAAGCCAAGACTCGACAAGGTCTTCCAGCTCTTCTATGACGGCCTCGTCGACTCCAAGGTATCCCGCAAGGTCTGGCTGAGCTACTGCCAGGGTTTCCAGGGCTGGGGGGTGGGCCGGAACATCGATGGTCGCCATGTCAAGTACGACGGGCTGTCCGGAAACCACGTCCTTATTTTCCAAGCTATAGACGCCTTCTTCGGCATGGAACGCTATCTCATCGACGAGAACATGATTCGTTATATTCCTGTTCGCCAGCGCGAGTTCACTAATGTTCTGAGACGACACTCCATCCGCGCCCAGATTGTCAAGGGTCAGGACGAGGAGATACGAGAAGAGATTGGCAGACTCGTGCTGTCCATGCGGGTAAGCCCATCTAGCTGCCGCCTCTTTGATTTCATAGTCCAAACTAGCTGATGATTTAATCACATAGGTCTTCCGGGCTGCTCACAGAACGAGGGTCATTCCGTACCTGAAGCAGCCAGCACCAGAGAGACTCATTATGACGGCAGGAAAGTCTGTTTTGGAAAACCAGCACACGAGTGGCCTCGAGGACGCGCTCGAGCCGCTCAACCAAATGATGACGACCAGGCTACAGCAGACCGTCTAGTTCTGCTGCGACTGAGAAAATTGATAAGAAACCAAAAGCTTAGACGTTACAGAACGAGTGAGATCTCAAAATATCTAGATGTTAGATTGTAATAGAAGTGCCGAATGATGATGTCTGCATATTAGCCTATATCTTATCGACGTCGAACTGTAACAAGCCGCTAGGTAGGTTTCAAGTCCAACAGTTTCTGAAGGGGGCAGCTATTGCGGCCGGAGGCCGAAGATCCTTGACATTTTGTCTATGCCGTGACACTTGCCGAAGAAGTGCCATAGTCACCACGACACACACTGCATAACGCGCGTGCAGACCCAGTCCTGCTCGGCTGAGAGTGAGAGGTAGCTTCCATCAAGGAAGACACGTGTAGTTATCTACTAAAGCTGAAGTTTGGTGTATATTTGCGTGAATTAGGCATCTGCAGACTTATCCGCTATTGGAAGAATGGCAAGGTAATGAATAAGAGCTTGGTATGTTACATCAGGTATCCGCTTGTGAATCATTCCGTCTTAAGAAAATGAAAGGTGAGAAGAAACGCGGAAGAGAAGAATAGAAAAAAAAAAGAGCAAAATGAAAATACATGGTCCCGTATCCCTACATATCTGACCAAAGCTAGTTTGCATGGTCTTAAAAAACCAATCAACATATTTCCACGTCACATCATCTTCTTATCACCCTCTCTGAGGTACAGAAAAATACTATCTTCTCGTCGTTGCATCTCGCGCTGGGCCATTTGTGTCAGAGCTTCAATGGCGCCATGACGAGCATCACCACTACGGGTAGACGCCAAGTTCTCATCGGTGTCGTCCAGGTCCATGGCATTGGGAGGTGTCGCCGTGTGCTTCACAAACTGCCGCAGCGCCGTTTGGAGATTTTCGGCTGTTTGAGAGACAATCTGCAGGTGGAGCTCAGCTGCAACTTTTCTGGATACTTGCAGTTGAACACCCCCTATGTTGATTCGCGGCGCCGCCCCGGGTGACGCGGCCTGTTGTTGTTGCTGCTGTTGTTGCTGTCGCTGAGGCTGTTGCTGCTGCGGCTGCTGCGTAACCATCGAGGGCGAGCTTGGCCTGGAAGCACTACTACTACTAATACCACGGAGCTCCTGCCGCAACTTCTCGATGGAGAGTTCATATGCTTCGAGCAGATAGCTGTAGCAGCCCAATATGAGCAGAGATGTCATGCCGTGGCACTTGGCGATGGGTATCGGCGGGTAACATAGCCCGTTCTCTTTGAGGCGTTGAAGAATCGAGGTCAGCTCCGCGCTGTACTTGTATATCGTATCCATATTCTCGGCCATGTCGAAGGAGATGGCGAGTGACTCTGAGAGCGCAACGAGGCGTGAGTGCGTAGCGACCAGGCGACCATGTAGACTCTCATCACTTTTCGGTGAAGCGGAGCCTGAGGGGGCCTTACTCGAGTGCGCATCCTGATGGGTGCTGCTGGAGTAGCGGTTGGTGCTATTTAGTGAAGCGGGCGAGAATAAGTCGCAGGTGGAATCGGTACTTGTGCCCGACGGCGCACGCGTGTCGTTGCTGATTGCCGTTTCAATATCGAGGGGCAGAAACGATTGCGTGAATTCATCCAGCAACGGTTGGTGGTCCCAGGTGTAGGAGGTGTGATTTGCATCCGACGGCAGGTTGCTGAAGATGTCTGGGCTACAGGTGGAAGGTGTGGGAAGGGCAATGAAGGGATCGTCCACTGAAATTGCACCGTCAGACCTGGCGCTCCCTCAGATCGGAAAGGAAAGGGGAGTTGCTGTTGGAAAAAAAAGAGGGAAGAAAACGCGACATACCGCTGTTCATAACTGGGGGTTGTTGCTTCGATTTGGAGAGGCTGCCCTTGGGCGATGAGCTTTGCTGCCTCGTGCTGCGGCCAAGCGGACGACCAGCCTGACCGCGGGGACTGTAGTTGCAGACGGCGCCAGAGCGGATGCACTTGTGGCACTGTTTCGACGATGGTTCCTTGGTGCAGCGCGTTTTGGCGGCGTAGCAGCGATCGCAGGTGGCTCGGATCAGGCTCATTCTGGGTTAATTTAGCTGATCGCGCTTCGGACTTTTTTTTACCAGGAAGACGGGCGAGTATGGCAAGGGGAAGAAGGTGAAAGAGAGGGAAGGCAAAAAAAAAATAAATGAATGAGTCTGGAATTTTCTGGCTGGCAAACTTGGCCCTCCCCTCCTTTGTAAGACGGCAAAAATACCAGGTAGTAGGTAAGTGTACTGTAAGGAGTATTACAAGAGGAAGATGCCAGGCTTGGAGAGGCTGAGTGCTAGGTGTACAGGCATAGCCCGGACGGCACAGTACGAGTTCCGGTACAGTATGTACATACTGTACCTTACCATGGAGATGGTGCTTGCGGTACTGTGCGTACAGTGTAGTACCCAGAGCGAGCCTGGTTTGTAGCCTGTCGGTACATACTGTACGCCCACTCGCTCGTCTCTTGTCGGCCGTTATGTACTGTACTGACCTTCTTTTTATTGGCAAGGTTGTTGTCGCCTGCGCAAGTTCAGCCAACCGCGGGCCACGGCACAGTACGTTGTACTAGTAGTAGGTACCCAGTATCTGCAGGTGTTTTATCATTGGGCCACCACCGACTTACAGTATTACCCTAGGACCGGCGACAAGTCCCCCGCTCCGTACATTGACGTCTTGTCCTATTCTTCCTTCAATGTATGTATGTACTGTATCTTACTCAACCGTTAATTTTCTCCATAAAAATATCCATCTCTAGTAGGGTTATCATCAATACAGCGTTGAAGCTTAAATTGGTCCATTTTTTCCATTTCTATCATCTGTATTCTATTCCACCTTCATAAGCTTGCTCAAACACTGTGCCGCACTGCTCTCACCAAAATATTACCACAGGGAAAACCATGATGAAACGCGGGCATGCGCGGATAGACTGTGCAGAAATCCTTTTCTGACCAATATTCCTTCCACCGGCAATGCGATGTAGATCTCGTCTCAGTTCACGTAATTCGCACGTCAAGTCAAGCTTATACGGACATGCAGGAACAACAACTGTCAGCGGCGGCAGCAACAGCATCACAGCTTGTTACCGACTCCGAGCCTGGACCGGCCGAGAGAGCTTGGCCATTTTTAGCTCAAAGGGTCAGTCGACAGCCTCTCCGGCGGCACTTGTTCCTTCAGGAGATAGCTCGCTCCCGAGCGATGCGACGGTAGAGTGAGGACGGCACGAATAGCGGCAGCCAACTTGTCCAAGTCTCGATGATGGATCTGCATCGAAATAATTGCGCCAGGGTAGACAAGGTTGGCAATCTACGGGCTTGGCATCTCATTGTACTTTACTCGTTTAAGGGCAGAGTTGTTTGCTTTGCACAGCCGAACCATAATTTATCTCGCCGAGTACCTTTTCTTGCATCCAACTCGCAGTGATTACTGTTTAGTCCGGATATCATGATGCAAGGCCACTTTCAGCCAGGCAGGGCGCTGACTCACCCACCTCGACAGCTGAACTCTCCGCTATTTTGCAGCTCTGGCTTGGCCCAGCAGCGGGTGCGGATATGCGTTAGTACTAGGTACAGTACCTGTGAGTGTCCTCGACATGGTCCCATTCAACGCTTCTACACGTCTCGGCTCGCTTCTTGGCAATTCTCCGTCATTCACAGCGGTTTTCCCCAGTTACCAAATAGATTAATAAAATCGTTCGTGATAGGCACGCGGTAACTAGCAACGGGCCCCTGCGAAGCGGGCCTCTGATCCCAGTCTCGCCTGAGATAAACGGATTTAAAAAAGATCTCCCAACAAACAAGACAGATTCTTCGGCTGAACGGCGTGGATTTCTGTACCAAGTATCGCTGTTTGTTTTCGACCGCCTTCCTGCTAACCTGGGCGGAAACACGTGGTTAGTGCTGATATCAGCCGGGCAACCTTCCTTTTCCCCCTTGCCTGGAGATACATGTGGTGTGCGGCAGCCGCCACGGTGATGCGTCACATTGGCGCTCCCTCGTCTGCAAGGAAGAATGGGTAAGGAAGTGGAGTGGGCTCGTCCCCGGAATTGGAATGGGCCCTGACGCAGGATTTGCCGTGCATATCATATGGCGTGCTCGATACGAGTCCAAGTCTGTGTTGTCTGGACTGGGATGCCGGAAAAATTCGAAGGCTCGGCGTTTCACATGGAAGCATTGGAACCGACTTGTCGAGAAGTCTTGGCCGGCAGTCGCTTCTTGGACTATATCCCTCGAGGCGAAATGGTGCGAGGTTTCGATATGACGACGCAATCTACCTACCACAAAGTGTTCGGACGAAAAGACGGAGAAAGTCTGATCGTATACTTCTCATTGCCGCAAGACTTAAGTGCCGCGGTGGTTTTGCATCTCGCAGAATCTGATCAATGCGATGTGGATGGGCAACCGTGGATGATATCGGTCGCCTTCATGCAGTGTTCATCATTTATAGACGTGGTGTTGGGGGTGTTGCACTGCAGTAGCACACATCCCGCATCCAATAGTGTTTCTTCAGGGTAGCAGTATTCTTGCTTGGTCACGCCACTCTATTATCTCGAAACCCTATGTGTAGCATCCAATGGAAAACGATTTTTCAAACATCACTCAAGAATTGCGCGTAATCGAAGTGCATTTACGATATTGCATCTATAACATGCTTGACTTAGCGTACGATAAGTTTATTTTTGATCGCATCGAGCGCAAAGGCATTCGAGAAAAAAGCCAATAAGAATGCGCAAAGGACTTGCTGGCCATCTATAAAAGAGCTGCCTTGCCTTGACTTTACTCAAAATTATTTTTATCAATGAAGAACAACCTTGCACCAGAATTGCGAAAGAGAAAAGGTGGCTGAATTCTGGTCCGAGGCATCCACGGATAGAAGCTCTCATAATATCAACGGCAGACGCTTCTTTCCCTTTTCGTGACTATAAGAAGAACGGGGAATGTCCGCGGGAAACGGGTGTTGGCGATGATGCTGCACACTGAGCGAGCGTGTCGCTGCGCATATAGTATGCCACAGTGTTCACGTACAGTGTTTCCACATACCTACTGTAAGCGGCCACTGTGGTTCTGTAGTAGTGGTAGTAGTGGTTGGTGGTGAAGGAGGTGTGCTCGGCGGCCCGTTTGCTACCCCTCTTGCCCGCCGCGGCCAACCCCACGTGATGGCGCGCCGAGAGCGAATCAAGGAACAGAGGCGCAAAAGTTGAAGCACGCATTTGCCCAACCCCGTTGTCCGGCGTTGCGATCATCTCGCCGCCGCACAACTCCATTCACCATGGCTCGCCGGGAGTCGCTGTCCGAAATCCTCGCCGCGAACCCAGACCTCTCTCTCAGCGGCAGCATAATATCGGCGGCGTTCAACATCCCCCATGCATTGACATACCGCAAAGGTGACGACTGGGTAGGTTCAGCTAATTTTGTCCTGCATTATATGCTCCTTATCACACTTCCAGCTTCTGACAATGCTCTTGTTGAATAGGTTCTCAAGCAACGCGGCGGCCAATCCGCCCTCTTTGACTCCTTCGCCTACCTCTCCTCTCCCGCAAATCCCTTCAAGCACACGGTCGTTTCCTGGACCGGAGAGATTGACGCTTCTCAAGAGATACCGGCGGCACAGTCGCCCTCCCCAATAGCAACGACCGTCGGCGTGTCTTCTCTCAACCCGTTATCGGCCCCGGTTCCGGTCGATGTGGTGACACAACTTCCGTCCCCCCCGCTGACTGATGGTCTGTGGCTGCCCAAGGCGGATCAAGACCGCCTAGAACACCAACTCGCAACGGACGAGTCGATCCGGACGGTCCCCGTCTGGCTAGCTGATCAGGATGAGATTTCTGCGGAAGGAATCATGCTCCGGGACCAGGGCCGGTGGCGCCGCTACGCCCAGCATGACTTGTACAGTCTTTTTCACTACAAGCAGCACGAGCCAACGGATGGGCGCAAGGAGAAGATTCAGTGGGCCGACTACTACCGCATGAATCAGAAATTCGCGGCCAAGATTATCGAGATTTACAAGCCCGGCGACATCATCATCATCCATGACTACTATCTCATGCTTCTTCCGAGCATGCTCCGGCAGGCAGTGCCAAACATGTACATATCATTTTACCTGCACTGTCCGTTCCCAAGCAGCGAGTTTCTGCGATGCCTCCCTCGACGCAAAGAGATCCTCGAAGGCGTTCTCGGTTCCAACCTAGTGGGCTTTCAGTCTTATAGCTATTCGCGGCATTTCCTGAGTTGCTGCACCCGGATTCTTGGTTTTCCGTCCGACACGTTGGGGGTCGATGCATACGGGAGTAGGGTACAGGTTGGGGTCTTTCCCATCGGAATCGATGCTTCTAAAGTGGAAAAGGCGGCGTGGACATCTGCCGTTAGCGAAAAGTATGACACCCTCAAGAAGATGTACGAGGGCAAAAAGATCATTGTGGGTCGAGATAGGCTTGACAGTGTTCGAGGAGTTGTCCAGAAGCTTCAGGCCTTCGACCGATTTCTCGAAATGTACTCAGAGTGGCGTGAAAAGGTGGTCTTGATACAAGTTACGTCACCCACCAACCGAGAGGCAGACATGGACGACAGCGAGCACAAGACATCGAGCCGGGTCAACGAGCTTGTGATGCAGATAAACGGACAATACGGCAGTCTTGGCTTCTCCCCCGTGCAGCATTACCCGCAGTACATCAACCAGGCGGAGTACTTCGCGCTGCTCCGCGCCGCCGATATTGGACTGATCACGTCGGTCCGTGATGGAATGAACACAACCAGTCTCGAATATGTCGTCTGCCAAAAGGACGGTCACGGACCACTAATTCTGTCCGAGTTCAGCGGCACCGCGGGCAGTCTGAGCGATGCCATTCATATCAACCCGTGGGACCTGAACGATGTGGCTGAGAAGATTCACGGAGCCCTGGTCATGTCTGACGATGCCCGATCGAACATGCAGCGCCGTCTGTACGAACACGTCACTACCCAAACAGTGCAGTCGTGGATCACCAAGTTTATTCGCCGAATCCATAGTGTCTTGGGAGACAACACGATCGAGCACTCGACGCCGCTACTCGACCGTGGCCTGCTGCTGTCACAATACCGAGCAGCCTCGAAGCGCATCTTGATGTTCGACTATGATGGAACACTCACGCCCATTGTTAGAGAGCCTAGTGCGGCTATTCCCTCGGAGAGACTGCTGGCGTCATTGAAGGTGTTGGCCGCTGATGCGCGCAACTCGGTATGGATCATCTCGGGCAGGGATCAGGAGTTCCTGACTCACCACCTGGGTCACATTGCGGAGCTTGGGTTTTCGGCGGAGCACGGCAGCTTCATGAGAGACCCTGGATCACAAGAATGGGTGAATCTAGCTGAACAGTTTGACATGGAATGGCAAAACGAGGTGATTGATGTTTTTCAAAAGTATACGGACAAGGTCACGGGTATGTATGCTGGCGCGAGGAGAGAGACTTCGGGCCGAATATTGGGTCAAGTCACTGACGAGGCACGCTAGGGTCTTTTATCGAGCGCAAGAGATGTGCGTTGACGTGGCATTATCGTCTGGCCGATCCCGAACAAGGGCTTCACATGTCGCAGGCTGCACACAAGGAGCTAGAGAGCACAGTGGCCAAGAAGTGGGACGTGGATGTCATGGCTGGCAAGGCCAACATTGAAGTGCGGCCGACTTTCATTAACAAGGGTGAGATTGTGAAACGGCTGATCAGCCGATACCACAACCCTGGGCAAACGACAAGCGACGGCGACAACACAGCAGGGAGAATCGAGTTTGCGCTCTGCTCGGGCGACGATGCGACGGACGAGGACATGTTTCGTAGCCTCAATGCCGTGTCAGGATCGGTGCTCGATGCGGGACACGTCTTCAGCGTGACAGTGGGTGCGAGCACCAAGGTGACACTGGCCAAGTGGCATCTGCTGGAAGCCGAGGACGTGATTGAGTGCGTTGCGCTGCTCTCGGAGCAGTCGGGCGAGGGAGCGCTGGACCGACTGAGCGAGATGAATGTGGCGGCCCTAAGCGCGGTAGAGGGCCACATTCCGCGGTAGTAAGACGGAACCGGGAAGGCGCAGAGGGAGATGAGGGAAAAGCTGGAACAAGAGAAAAAAGCAAGACCGAGGAAAAGTCTGTTTGTCGAATGTGAGGCAGAAGGAGAGTATAGAACAGACCCATGTAAACGAGACTGGGCGAGCAATTCTTGCAGGATAGAGAACTTTGGGCAAAACATAGACGGGCCGAGACGCATTGGCAAGAAAACAAAAGAATTTTTATAGTAGATTGTACATAAACCCGTGTCTTGTAGAGGGCATTGTGGTTGAAGCATACAGTGTTTGGGTAGACGATGATCCCGTCCTTCTGGTTCTGAAAGCCAGCCAGTACCGTCCGGACCGAAAAGTTATCAGCGGTTGATCTCGTGACCGCGTTGAAATTCGTTTGTGGGTACAATCGGTCGGTAGATGGAGCAAGCTGACTTCCGACGCTCTGTAGTGACTGAATCTATCTGGCATTTGGCCGTCTATTGGGCCGTCCGCACTTGGATAGAAGGAGAAAAGATGACCCCGGAGCGAGCGGCTTGTGGGATGACGGTAGCAGCTACATGGTCGGGGGAAAGAGATAGAGAGGGGGAGGGGGAGAGGCACATGAGAAGCAATGAGGTATGACGGTGAAGAACCGGGACGGGCGGCACAGCCAGCAAGACCGGCCGGACTGGGACCGAGGAGGCCGGGGGGGGGGGGGCTATGTGGACAAGGTGAAAGCGTGATCTATTCCCTCGTCGGTCATTGGGCAGCAACTGAAGATGGGGATGAGGCTCTGTAGCGGCGGGGAAAGACTCGGCGAGAAAAGAAGCAAAAAGCATGAATATTTACTCCGAAAGGAGGAGGAAAAAAAACGTATTAAGTAATCTACTGGCACATCTTTTAGATGGTATTTGGGGGTGGGCTGACAACAATTGATTAGGGCTTGCGGTGGCGCCGGGGGTCCCGTCAGAGTTTGCGTGGCGCCGTGTGGAGATTTATTTTTATTGTTGGTCTTTTTCTCATTCTTGAGAGAAAAAGAGGCCACACACGCTTTGCCGTATCTGTATAGGCGGAGAGATGGGATGAGGCTTTAAATCCGGATATAGGGAGGGGGGGGGGACGAGACTGTGTGTGTTGGGTGCCTTTGCTGGGCCGAGTCTAGGATAGGATGCATATGCCAAGTCTGAGATAGATATGAACAGGACGTATAGAGCAAACCATGGGGATCAGAAACAATGGTATGCTATTCGACAGTGGCTGGCTATCAGGGAGAATAGATGAGAATTGAAATTTCAAAAAGATTCCGTTAGTTCCGGCAAGTTAAACATTGAAATGTGGAACCCGGATAAGAGAGGCCTGTGGTCACGGTAACCAAAACGTCATTTCAGAGGTTCACATCACTCTATTAGTAGTAAATAATCTTCTCCATGTTGTTATTCCGAACCAAAAAAAAAATACCTACCAACATGTTTAATTTGAGAGAATAAAAAAAAAAGGACCGATTGTCTCGTTTGCAACATCACGCATCTTTACCTTTTTTTTCCCTCCCTCTATCTCTTATTCGCGGTACAAGCCCGCAAGGCGGGACCGTGGGAAAGCTATACCGCCCCGAAGACCCCGGCCGTAGTCGTAGCTCTTTCTATCCATCCCGCGCGCTTGGGGGCGACCAACCCATGACGTCTACACAACATGGTAACGCTTCATAGTCTTTTCGGGCCGGTATTAAAAAAATGAAGCTAAGGCGTTGGTCGCGTGGGCGTAGTACTGGTATTTTTTTCCTTTTCTTTATTGTTTTCTTTCTAACTTCTGGAGGACTTGGCGAGTCCGGCGCCCGATCCCCATATAAGCCTTGTGGTTCTCACTGACTAGTAAGGCAAGAACAGAGAAGATTGTTTAGTATTAATATTATTATTATTTCGATATTTCCTTTTTTTCCCTCTGCCAGTAGGAAAGATAAATTACTTCTTGTCCTCTTTATCCAATCTTCCTCCCCTTCCACAACCTCTCCAAACCTAAGCATACCTAGAAATCATCGACCTCGTCCTCAGAGAGAGAAATAGATACCACCGCCACAATGCTGGGACTCGGCGCCGTCACCTTTGACCAGCATAATCCCAATTCCGAAAAGGGTCGCCAGAATGGTGTCCGGTCGTCCACCTCGGGGCTCGACTATTCGCCTCTGCCGCGCGTCACGATGAAGTCTCTACTCATGGCCGTCTTAGTCTCCATGGGTGGCATGATGTATGTTTTTTCTCTCATGTCCCGAACTCTCATGTCCCGAATTGCCTTGGACGATTTCTTCCGCTGAAAGAAGGATTTCTAATACTTCTTCAGCTTCGGTTACGACACTGGCCAAATTTCCGGATTCCTCGAGATGCCCGACTTTCAGCGTCGCTTCGGTCAAATCAACTCTGAGGGCGACTACTATTTCAGCAGAGTTCGCTCCGGCCTTATCGTATCTCTTCTCTCCATCGGCACTCTCATCGGCGCTCTCATCGCTGCTCCGATTGCTGACCGAGTCGGTCGCCGTCTTTCTATCTCATTCTGGTGCCTTATTACCTCGATTGGTTTCGTCATTCAGATTGCTGCTGTCTCTGCCTGGTACCAAGTCATGGTTGGCCGCTTAGTATCTGGTTTTGGCGTCGGTGCTCTCAGTCTGCTCGTTCCCATGTACCAGGCCGAGACGGCGCCCGCTTGGATTCGTGGTGCCATGGTCTGCGCCTACCAGCTCTTCATCACCATGGGTATCTTCCTGGCGGCCTGCTTCAACTATGGTACCTACCACCATCAGACTTTCAACTCGGGCAGTTGGCGCATCGTCATGGGTCTCGGATGGATCTGGACCGCCATTCTCGGCGTCGGCATCCTCGCCTTTCCCGAAACGCCTCGATACCAATTCCGTCGCGGCAGAACCGAGGACGCCATTAAGACTATCTGTGCTGTTCATGGCGCTAGTGAGACCCACTGGATTGTCCACACCCAAGTGGCCGAAATTGAAGCCAAGCTGCGCGCCGAGACCAAGATCAAGAAGGGGCCCGTCTCCGAGTTCATCACCATGTTTCAAGCACCACGCATGATGTACAGAATCCTCCTAGGCATGGGATTACAGTCTTTGCAGCAGCTCACCGGCGCGAACTATTTTTTTTATTACGGAACAACAATCTTTCGTTCTGTGAATATCGACTCTTATATCACCCAAATCATCCTCAATACCATCAACTTTGTCGTCACCTTTATAGGCCTATATATTGTGGAGCACTACGGACGGCGCTTGTCCCTTATGGTCGGCTCCGCTTGGATGTTTATCTGTTTCCTTATCTTTGCGTCAGTTGGCCACTTCATGCTTGACCTCGAGCATCCGGAGCGCTCCCATACCGCTGGCATTGTCCTCATCGTCTTTGCCGCCCTCTTTATTCTTGGATTTGCTACCACCTGGGGGCCAATGATTTGGACTATTCAAGCTGAGATCTTCCCCTCGCGTTACCGCGCCAAGGGCATGGCTCTTTCCACCGCTGCTAATTGGATCTGGAACTTCTGCATTGGTTTCTTTACCCCTTTCATTACCGGCGCCATTGACTTTCGCTATGGCTACGTTTTTGCCGCCTGCAACTTTGTGGCTGGGTTTGTCGTCTACTTTTTCGTCGTCGAGGGTCAGGGCCGCACCATTGAGGAAATTGATACCATGTACTTGGAGCATGTCAAGCCGTGGAAGAGCGCAGAGTGGGTTCGCCCGGACGACGAAAAGATGGAGGCTATCCGCCGCAGGGCTGGCACTGACGTAGAGGCTCTGGCTGCTGAGAGTGATGAGAGTTCCAAGATTGTTGGAGATGGTCCAGGTGGTCAGCGCACAGATGGAAGTGTTTTGGCTCATGTTGAGCAGCAGCAGCAGCAGCAACGCCTCTGAGCTCTGTCTATTCACGATGACGACGCCGTAATTTCTACCTTATTATATTTACTTTGTTTTATTTTAGATACCTAATATTCTGTTTTTAGTTTCGATTTCATCTGTAGAATTGTAACTTCGTGTGATACTTGTGTTTCCAAATCTTAAGCTCAAGACAATGTCTCTACGAATTTAGTCCAGAGCCAGTTCATGATAAAAAAATGGAAAAGGCCTTAGTAACAAGCAGTCTATGATCGGCGGTCTTAACTACTTGCGATTGCCAAAACTCTCATTGCGCGAGAGCAGATTTGTTATATATTTTTCGAAAGTACCACTTACACCTCAGCAATCCCCCCCTCCAGAGCCAACAGCCCCGATCCAAACTACAACCTACAAGGGTATTCTCACAAGAGTCTCGCGTAGCTAGAATAAATATTATACAAATAACCTTCAACCACATTTACTTCCTCCTCTGGCATCTCTCGCAATCATGCAGCCGGATAGCTCATGCCCGGCGTCGGCTTGTACTGCTCCGCGATGCCGCCGCCCTGCTGCTGCAGAAGCCGCTCCCTATGCTCCGCCTCCTTGTCGTTCTGCATCACGGTGCAGCACGCGCAGCACCACGCCCTCGCCACGTCCTCCGCGCAGCCGCCCTCGAGCCCGTACTTTTCGCGCACCATCTGGCGCTGCATCGCGACGGGCACGCAGAAGCACCCGACACACGACGCGCCGAGCAGCAGCAGGCACTACTGCCATCAGCAATAGACTTATACAACAGTGGTCAGAGGAAAGCTCACGCTGGTGTTGACGGGCTCGTAGCCGTGGAGATCGCCGGAGCGGTGGAGGCGGTGCTGCGCGCGGCCGAACGTCACGCACGGCACGAAGCACGTCAGCAGGCATGTGTCGAGGGGGGCGAGGCAGCTGAAGAAGCGGTTCGTCCAGGGCTGGGCGTCGGCGGGGGAGCGCGAGTGCAGGTGCGCAGAGGGACGGGCGAGGAGGTCGTTGGCGCGGTCGGTCCAGAGCTTGACGTCTTGGTCGTTGATGGGGCCGGTACTGTTGTGCGGGGGGGATACGGCGGGTTGGGGAGGATGGGTCTGGTCTGGTGAGAGGGCGGACATGGTGGATGTGAGTATGATGGGATGTGATAGAATGGGAAAGGAGCTCGGGAGATGGAGGAATGCGTTGATGAGAAAGCTTCGTCTAAGGGGAGTACTGCTTCTTTATTGTGAGAGATCCCCTATTCGGATGTCGACGACGACGCCCTACGGCAACCTTAAAAAAAACGCCTCGCCTGCAGGGCTGACTTTCCCAGGCCGATTGCGGATAACTCTCGTGGTGACCCCGGACAGCTGACCATGTAGCTCTCCGCTCTCATCTTAGCATGTGCTCCTGTAGATATAAACGATGGACCCAGGCGAAGAGCGGTTGAGCACACTACTTGAGGTTGCTAGACCCTGCTGCATGTATTTGTCGTATAGGAAACTCCTCTCATCTAGATCGGGACACACCATTACGTGAGTCGCCTTATCGTTAACTGAATGGCGTTGATTCCGTCTGCCATCTTGACTAACTACACTAGACGTGCCGGCCAGTAGATCTCGTAGATATACTACCCCGTGTGAGTTACCCTGTCGCCTCCCCGAGAAGTTGTCAGTCATCTGCGGTAGACTCGATGGATGCAACGTGAGCAGGTTGTCGAAACACAGAAGCCAAGCGGGTTCGCGGCCAGATTCCTCATGTCACGCCACTGGCACATGCAGCCCTCTGGCAGCTCTTCATTTCCGGCCCCATATCTGGGTCGTGTTACGTTCGAATTGGGCAAAGGACGGACGTTGACTTGGCTCTCAGCTGAATGAGCTGAAGGTCTAATCGCCTCGCTAACAACCTTGCGTCGCGCGCCTCGTTTTAGCCTGTTCAGCTTTTGCGAGATATGGGGCAGAACTCTTTTTTCTTTCACCACTAAAGAAAACTCAGATCAGAATAGAGTCACTAGGCGTTTTAGATTGGCAACTTCTAAATTCGGGCTGAATGCGGTATTTGCGCGTGTTGCCTGAAGCGCCGCGCAGAGCTTCACGAGCTGCCCCAGGCAGGTGGTTAGAAACTTGCTCTAGGCCATCGCACCATCCTCATCGCTTGAATTGTTATCGGCTGACATCCAGGTAAGATTGGTAGTTCGGTGTGCTAGTGGCCCTGTTTCTGACATATCTCCGCGCGTTACACATGTCACGTTCTGCTAACAAAGTAGCACTTCCTGCAGCATTACACCTGAATAGTGCAGAGGGGTCGTGACGAGGCACATACATTACAAGAGTAGAGTGATATATAGACAAAACTACAGAAACCAGCACAGTCGCACTTATGCGGCGTCCTGCTTCTCCTGCATTATCGAGTCGCAGAGATATTGGTGCATTGTGTCCAGTCTCTGCGAGAGGTCCGCGTCAAAAGGCGAAGATTCCATCATGGCCATCACAAACGGCCCTTGCGCGCCCCATGTACATCCGTGGACGTGGTCGCGCATATTCGTTACGACTTGCTTCGATTCTTCGTTGGCGTAGAGGCCGCTCGCCAGCATTTCTTGTAGAATATTGAGAGCCGAGGTGGCGTCGCCGAATCTAGTCCAGTGAAGCCAGGCCAGGCCAGAGTAAAAGGACGTGGAGACACCGAGAACATATGACGGCAGTCCAAGCTCCTTGACGCGGGGAAGAATTTTCAAAGCGTATAGCGAAGAGCGAGCAAACTTCGAGTCAAAGAGTTTCAGACCATGATGAATGAAATGAGGGTAGAGCCGTCCTTGAATATCCATTAGTCGCCGATTGTCGTTTGTGTCGGACGTGAGCGCATCCGAGGCACTATCCAGTTGCTCCGTTACTTCTGTCGTCTCTTTGACCTTTGTATTTGCTTCTGTCGCCAAGGCCTCTCCTTTCCCGGTCTTGCGTTTTGTCTTTCTTTTCTTCCCAGAAGCAACGGCCTTCGCTTCTTGCATGATTCCGAGTCGTGCAGGCAGCGAGAAGACTTCGCGCTCCATCAGTTTCCAGAGATCCGTGTCTGTCGTACAACGTTCCATCAGACGCTCGACCCTGGCTCTCTCTTCCGATCGCAATTGGTCATACAATGCTCTTTCGGCCCAGCTAGCCGCAGACGCTTCCTTCAACTGCATGTACCCGTTTTCTCCTTGTTCATTCGCCGGCACTTCGAAAAGACCCAACGCCACTTGTGCCGCATTTCGCAGGGATGAAGGGTATCGGTTCAAGAACTTGTCGCGGAAGTCTACGAGCCGTGCCTGATCTACAATCGACTTCGGAGTACCAAGAACTTGATCGGAGGTCTCGTGAGAGTCGCCGACGACAGCGATGGGGTTGGCGGATATCCTCTTCCTTGAGACCGGCATTTTGCCCTGGGAAATTTCGTCAAATATTCCCTTGAAAATCTCTGCTTCCGAGGGAGTAATTGTTGATGGCTGCGACGACGGCGAACTTGTGAAGTCATGGTGCGAATCTTCTTCCCAGTCAAACGGTATTGAGTTCTCCCTTTGACCGCGTTGAGTAGAGGTATGAGCCGTCCGGATGGTCCGCGCAATGGTTGCGAGGCAAGCCCGTTGAAGCGTCCTTGTTTGGTACAAGAAGGGCAGAAGCGTCGACGACATGTCTCAAGCAGGAACACTGGCTCCCAATCAATGACTTTCCCTCGATAGAGACACGTCAACTTGAATTTGCCAAATTTCGAACGAATGTCTGCAGAAAAATCAAGGCACGACTAACGAGAAAAGCCTCCGCCACAGTCGGCGATCAGAGGTTCCCGTGACTTCGCGTCAGAAAAAGCACTTAAGCATTAGTGGGTCCGTTAACACGTCGCGACCGTCGCGATCTGACCTTTACTTGATCTTCAGTTGGTCTTTACAACGGTATTTTATAGAAAGGCGGCATTCGAGGATACAAGCTTCGACGTTACATGATTCATTCTTTTAATGGTCCACGGAGCTAATCCGCTGAACCACCAAGATGCCTCTCAAGAAAGAGCAAGCCGAGATGAGCGCATTCGAGAGAAGGCGGCTCGAAAACATCGCGGCGAACAAGGCGCTTCTCACAGACATATCAACGACAGCTAAGAAAGTAATACCGGACAAACCTGCTCTAAAGCCGGCCCCTAAGAGACGGTCGCGCTCGGAGCCGGTAAAAAAAGAACCGGCTAGACCCACGCGCATGAGCTCCCGCCTTGCCGGTTTGGATGCGGACAACGAGACGTTGAAGCGCAAAATCCAAGTCGAGGCAGAGTTTGAGGCAACAAAGGCTCAGGCGAAGAAGTTGCGCGTCAGCGGAGACCTCGACCTCGGAGATGCCTTGGTCGAAGGACGGAAGTTCGGTGGCAGTATTGAGAACGTCAAAGGCATATTCCGAGGGGCAGAGCCAGGAGTGCGAACGTTTTCAGAAAACGATGTCAAAGAAACTACAGATGCTAGCTTGAAAGACTTGCGCCTACGCATGAGTTCACTGGAACTATACGAACATTGGGCGCCTAACGGCAAGTCTCCGTGCCTGTCACCCATGTACCTCGCTAATCAAATTCGCAGACATAAAAATAACGCCGCAGAGAATCTACGCTCTGGGCTTCCACCCGATGGAGGACAAACCAATCGTATTTGCTGGCGATAAGGAGGGCGCCTTGGGAGTCTTTGACGGGTCGCAGACCCTCCCAGAGGTAGACGACGAGGAGGAGAGTGTCACCGAGCCTGTCATTTCTGCATTCAAGACACACACGAGGACGATTACCTCGTTTGTGTTCTCTCATACAGACGCAAATGCCGTCTTTACTTCATCATACGACTCATCAATACGAAAATTGGACCTGGAAAAGGGTATTTCGACACAGGTATTTGCGCCCGAGGACGTCGATATAGATATGCCGATATCTGCCCTCGACATGGCTGCATCAGAGCCGAGCATTCTGTACTTTTCAACGCTTGATGGAAGCGTTGGGCGATACGACATCAGAACGCCAAAATCTGAGGAATTGTGGACATTATCCGAGCAGAAAATAGGCGGCTTTTCCCTACACCCGTTGCAACCTCATCTCATAGCCACGGCCTCTTTGGACAGAACACTTAAGATATGGGATCTCCGCAAGATAAGTGGCAAAGGCGACTTGCGACACCCGGCACTACTTGGCGAACACTCCTCTAGACTATCAGTATCGCATGCATCCTGGAGTGCCGGCGGACAACTGGCGACGTCATCATATGATGACACGATAAAAATTTACGACTTTGCCGAGGCCGGAACATGGTCGCCAGGCCAGGACATTGATGAAAACAAATTAGACCCAGCACACATTATCAGGCATAACAACCAGACAGGTCGCTGGGTAACGATTTTGAAGCCACAGTGGCAACCGAGACCGAAAGATGGGATTCAGAAGTTTGCCATTGGAAATATGAATCGGTTTGTCGATCTCTTTGCTTCAGACGGAAGTCAGATTGCGCAACTTGGGGGAGACGGGATCACGGCTGTGCCAGCCGTAGCCCACTGCCACCCGACGATGGACTGGGTCGCGGGTGGTACGGGCAGTGGCAAACTGTGTCTATGGCAATGACATTTGGACTATAGGTCTTTATGACGGCGACTCAATGTACTTTATGTATCTACCATAAGATGATAGATGACTCGCCTCTGCGCTCTGCCATTTCCATATGCATCATGGGCCGTGCCTGTGCTACACTACTTCCGCAATACTTCTATGAGGTCAGTGCCAAGCGTCCACGCGTCGAATACTTTCTCATCATCCACCGCGAGGTGTCGTGGCACCCCGAACATAATTGACCATTTCCCTGCCGGAGTCTTCGTAGCCGCATTTCTTGTAAAACGCCTGCTTCTCCTCGCTGCAATTGAGAATAGTCTTATAGCAGCCGGCTTTGTCAGCCACGCCGTTGAGGGCATTCATGAGCAGACGCCCAAGGCCCTTGCCCTGTTGGTTGTTGGACACGCAAATTTCCTCAATGTGTCCGACGGTGCAACGGTTGTGGATGCTTTCAAATCGTCAGTCCACGAAAGAAGAGATAGACATGTAGCAGGCGTCCTCGTCAATGAGTGTGGCTCTCACAATTTCTTCTCGGCAAGTACAAGCCCCGTCCCGACTATGCGCCCAGCATTTTCAACAACTAGATAATAGTAGGGGCCCTTGCCGCCTGTGTCCATCTCATCGTAGCGTTCATTGAACTCGGCCTCTGTCACATCGGCCATCCACGTCAGGTCCTTCAGGCAGTCGATGAAACCCTTGGCGTAATCAGCCTTTTGGAGTGGCCGAACCACATAGCCAGAGGGAAATGCCGCCACGGCGTCCTCTGGAATGAGCGCCGCGGAGAACAGCGGGGTGGTTGCGGCGGCGGAAGTCATGATGCGACAAGCGCGATTTGGATGGGTTGATTAGTTCTCTTTAGGGCTCGGTTGCAGTGCCGGGTAGATCTCAACCGTTGTGGTCGCAGTGAAAGTATGTATAGGTTGCGTCAAACAATGCAATGTCAGGGCAGTGGTGCGCAGCGTGGGGGTTGCACCTGGTGGGGAGTTGGGGTAAAGAACAGCCGCGCCACATCAAGAAAGATTTATCGCAATTGGTTCCTGCCATACCTACTGCTGAGGAGCTTCACGGCGCAGGACTAGGTGAAGTCTCATGGGAATAAATACTTGCTGAGCAGCTTCGACAAGCATTGTGTCCGTTCAGCGCAAGTCCAGGGCATAGCAATATAAAGTTAGTCTGTCCGCCGGCTTTGCTACATATATTGGCAGGGGCATGGCATTCCTACGTCATCTCGCAATTTCTAGCGAGTATGAGTAAGTTGAAATTCAGAGCCCAGATCCGATGCCATGGCTAGGGTGGCTAATAATTAGGAGTACCGAGGTAGATTATTAGGAAGTTGGTAGATTACCTGCGGATTTGTCCAGTCGCCTAGTCGTGATACACTTAGTACCTACTACGCACTATGCGCAACCTTCGAAGATGAGAGGCAATGCATTGTGCTGCACGGGTACAAGGCGTGGATAGGTACTGTGCCTGGTACCCTGTGGCCGGCGTTTTCCTCCAGTATCGGTCATCTCTTAGGTGGTACAGAACTAATGTTACAGTACTAACCTAGCACGTATGTATCTACTAACCTTTGTAGTAGTTTATGAGGGGCCTTGGAGATACTGCACATAGCCAGATCTGCCCGCCCTGCGCGGAGGGCTCCTGGGATTTAGCGCCCGGCCAGTGTACTGTAGGTACGGCATGCACATTGTGTAGTACCTTATCATGGGCAGCCATGTACTGTAAATATATAGTACAGCATTAGTACAGGACCTTGGCGCTCGCTCCGGCGGCCGCAGCGGCACAGTGCATGCCCCGCAAACAGCCAATCATGGCCGGGGCGCCCTGTGAATACTGATCCATCGGTGAGTAAATCCACATGGCCCGATGCCGCCAGCCCCAGTTTCGTCACGAGAGCTCTGTCCATGATCATGATGACGGACTGACAGGCGACCGTCATCCGATGAGCAGTCGCCCCGCCCTCCTTCATTATTACACCTCTACCTTTCTGTCCCTTCCAACTGGACCTCACTACCACAGATGCCAAACTCGACCATATGACGGCTGCTTCTGGCATGACGCTAATTCCGTTTGTTCCGGAATACTCCATGTAGCACGCAGGCAGCAAGCGCCGTGACCATCATATCTTCACGAGTGACTCCCTCACTACAGGCCATAACCGCGACCTACCTTTTACCTACTGCCTTTTCCCTCTTATCTCTTTCATTCCTAATTTTCCTTCACAATAGCAATGGCCTCATCATCCCGGCCAGTCGAGGTTGCTCAAGACCCTAGTCTAGCCAACAAGCGGCGTCTCTCTCGCAAGCTACAAGATAATTCTTCTAGTGTTTCGCCGTCTGCGCCCGGTCTTCCTGAACCTCTAAAAGGCAGCGATGACTCCACCGATGACGAGCCGACCGAGGCCATACCCACGCCAATGTCATTCAATATGAACCAGAGCATTTTTGGTCTCATTGCGGCCGCCGGTTCTCGTGTCGACTTCCATAAACGCTTCGACGGCAACAGCAGCGACGAGGAAGAAGAACAAGGCGACGACGACAAGGACGACGCACACAGAAACGACAGGTCGACATCACCCACTCCAAAGACCTCCAGGACGACTGTTCTTCACCCGGGACCAAAAAAGCATAGAAGGGTCCTGTCGAAAAATAGACTTCTGAAATCACTAGCTACCCTGCCCGGTCTAAGACACAAATCGAAGCATGAACCTAGTGGGCTGTCTCAAGCTGAAGCATCCTTAGAAGATCACAGTGAGAACAGCGATTCTTTAGAAACCGAGGTTTCACGGCAAGTTTCGCAGTTGGCCGCATCTAAGAACCCCATGGTCCGACAGCCATCCGTCATGAGCCGCATGCTACAAGCCAGAGCAGAGCTATCGAACCGGCCAAGCTTCGATTCTGAACGCAAATCGGCTGATGCTCCCACGCTCGATGACTCAAATGGCTCAACGCCACTTGCTCGTCGTCTGATGGAGATTTTCGGATTCAGCGAACCCGAACAGGTTGTTGGAGGTGAATTGATCCCCATCGTCGTTTCTTCTAATTCAGCTGCTAATCTATCCCAGAATATCCCTGCTGGCTACTGCAAAGTGTACTCTTGCAGGGATTTCTATACATCACATCGAAACATTTCTGTTTTTATGCCTACCTTCCCAAAAAAGCAGTACGCTAATTCAAGCACTTGTTACCTCTGTCTAGATTACTTACTGACATGAATCGCAGAACGTCGTTGCCAAGTCTGGATACCTCTCCAAAAGTGGTAAACGAAATCCCAAGTACAATCGATACTGGTTCCGATTAAAGGGCGATGTGTTGTCCTACTATCGTGACGCGACAAACCTATATTTCCCTCACGGTCAAGTCGATCTCAGGTTTGGCATCTCCGCCAGTGTCACAGATGGCGACAAAGATGGCCTGCACTTTGACGTCGTGACCGACCAACGCACGTACAACTTCAAAGCCGACAGTGCTCCCAGCGCCAAGGAATGGGTTAAGAGTCTTCAGAGAGTCATTTTCAGAAGCCACAACGACGGCGACAGTGTCAAGATATCATTGCCCATCGAGAACATCATTGACGTTGAAGAGACTCAAATGGTTGAATTCTCTGACACTTGCAAGATTCGTGTTGTAGACAACGACGAAACATATGCAATTGATGAGGTATGTATGCGCTTCCAGCGTCTGCTTCGTGACACTAACCGTATTAGTACTTTTTCTCCTTCTTCACGTTCGGTCGGGAAGCCATAGATGCTCTCAAAAGTCTGGTTGAAGAGTTTTCAGCCATCAAGCCACACGAAAAACACGCGCTCGTGACAGATACTGATTCGCAGCCTGACAACGGCCCTGATGCGTCGTTGCCCGAACCCGTCAAAGCTACTCTCGCCTCGGCGTCACCAAACCATGCACCAGGTACTAGTGGTGGTACTGATTCGTCATCTCATTTTAACGCAGACGCATTTCGAAGCCTGGACAGGCGTAGCCACGATAGCCATGGTCTCAAATCTAGCTCACTGCGCGATGATAGTCCCAGACCAAGTTCTGATGCATCTCAAGCATTTAGCCGACGCTCCGACGGAGTCAAGGCGGATACGACTGACTTTCCAGAGTCAAACATCCAGTCGACAACATCATCTACAGAAGAACCGAGTTTCATCACTGCATCTGGAACCGAGGATCCTACCGCCAGCCAGATGCTGCGCGGAAGCGATGCCTTCCAGGGCCCAACACTGGCACATCCGCGGACCTCTCATCCGACCAGTCATCCGGAAATTCTGAGTCAGAGCCAAATCTTGGGGCCGAAGACAGGTGACGCCGGTCGTTTAACCGCTCGGCATGCGGCGACGACAGGACATCTGGAACAGATCGTCCAGGAGGATGAACAAGAGCAGCGGGACGATGAGCATTCTGTGACGCCCAGTCTGCAGAGCATCACGAAAATGGGGACGTATCCGCTTCAAAGAGCTGGAGCTTTTGCAGGCTACTTGAATCGAACGAGCAAACGCATGAGTACACTGTTAGCCACGGAATCTATGGGCTACGTGGAAAAGGTATCCGGCATGTGGAAGGGTGGCAGGAAGCACTATGATGAGCCGGCCGGTCTCAGAGCCGATGACGACGATCTCGAAGAAGATTCGGAAGGCAAGATTCAGACATCTATGGAGAGATTCCGCGCGCACTTTGCTTTGCCGGACACGGAAAGATTACAGTCTACCTACTTCGGCTTTATTCTTCGTGTTCTACCCCTCTATGGAAAGATATACATCAGCGACCAGTCTTTTTGTTTTCGAAGCTTGCTTCCAGGCACTCGCACCAAATTAATTCTACCACTCAAGGATATTGAAACTGTACACAAGGAAAAGGGGTTTCGGTTTGGCTACTCTGGTCTCGTCGTTGTCATCCGCGGGCACGAGGAGCTCTTCTTCGAGTTCAGACAAAGCGACACTCGGGACGACTGCGCCGTCACCCTCCTTCGAGACCTTGAGACACATCATGCCGTAGAGGACTCAGATGTTCCGGGCAATGAATTTCCCGACGAAGATGAATACGTGGCAGAGAGAGATGCACTCAAGTCGGCCAGACGGGATGAGTTTCCGGATCATGAGTTGGATCTACCTCATGATGTTTCTAACATGCCCAATGCGCCAACCATCTTGTTGGAAGACACGGATGCGTCCTTCCTGACATTCAAACCGACAACCGCCCTGAAAATAACATGCTTGACAATTGGATCTCGTGGTGATATTCAACCTTACATTGCATTGTGCAAAGGGCTACTTGCAGAGGGTCACAAGCCTCGCATCGCGACCCACGCTGAATTTCAAGACTGGATCGAGTCCCACGGCATCGAATTCACCAGAGTAGAAGGGGATCCCGCAGAGCTCATGCGTCTTTGCATCGAGAATGGCACCTTTACTCTCTCCTTTTTGAGGGAGGCCAACTCGACGTTTCGCGGTTGGCTTGACGAGTTGCTCGACTCCGCTTACACAGCCTGCCAAGGCTCCGATGTTCTGATTGAGTCGCCGTCAGCTATGGCCGGAATCCACATTGCAGAGAAACTGGGCATTCCCTACTTCAGAGCTTTCACCATGCCATGGACTCGCACGCGCGCCTATCCTCATGCCTTCATTATGCCTGAGCATAAGATGGGTGGAGCTTACAATTACATGACGTATGTCATGTTCGAGAATATCTTCTGGAAAGCGACGGCACAGCAAGTAAATCGATGGCGAAACAAGACGCTAGGTCTCCCGAATACTAGCCTAGAGAGAATGCAGCCCAACAAGGTCCCCTTCTTATATAACTTCAGCCCTTGCGTTGTGGCGCCACCGTTGGATTTCTCGGACTGGGTTCGCATCACTGGGTACTGGTTCCTCGATGAAGGTCAAGACTTTACACCACCAAAAGAGCTTGCCGACTTTATCCAAAAGGCACGGGATGATGGGAAGAAGTTAGTATACGTCGGCTTTGGGTCGATCATTGTCAACGATCCTGTCAAGATGACCAAAGAGGTCATTGAGGCCGTACAGAGGGCCGACGTGCGGTGTATTCTGTCCAAGGGCTGGTCCGACCGGTCTTCACCGAAGGAGGATCCGAGCGAGAAGCGACCAGAAGAACCCGAAATGCCATTAGAGATTCACGTCATTAACTCGGCGCCCCATGATTGGCTCTTTGGGCAGGTCGATGCAGTCGCACACCATGGTGGCTCGGGGACTACGGGTGCCAGCCTACGTGCCGGGGTACCGACCATCATCCGACCATTCTTTGGCGACCAGTACTTTTTCGCCAGTCGTGTGGAAGATCTTGGAGTGGGAGTGTGGGTAAAGAAATGGGGCACGAACAGCTTCGGTCGCGCTCTGTGGGATGCAACACGCAATGAGCGAATGATTGTCAAGGCGAGAGTTCTGGGCGAGCAGATTCGGAAGGTAGGTCTCCTCCGCCTCCAAGCATCATGTTTTAAGTGAGATACTAATATACTTGACAGGAGCATGGAGTGGACACGGCAATCCAATCCATATATAGAGATATGGAGTACGCCACAAGCCTGATCAAGCGAAAAGCGGGCAGAAATGGTCAAGCAGAGCCCGATGAAGATGAAGACGAGAACGAGGAGAGCTGGACTTTTGTCGGAGGCGATGAGCCTGATCCGGATGCGGCTATGAAGAAGCTGGGCGAGAAAATGCTCAACACTTCGCAACTAGAAAAAGCAGTCGAAGATCCCGCGGCTTCGAAGGACGCGTGATACGGCTCTGTTCTTTGTCCGAATCACAACTATGACGAGCACGTCAGACGAATTGTTCATGTGTTACGACCGGCATATAAGCGTACAAGTGTATTGATAACTGACGGCGACGAAGAAATTTTATCTGGCCTAGAATAACATTGTTGCATATGGAATAGATACACCATAGAATGAGAATACGAAATTGGCCATGGAATACAGAGAGACGAGTAAGCGATCCAGAAGAGCTAAAGTTTCCGGCATATTGTGTATTGCTAAATAGGAAGGACGGCACACTGCCCGCTTGCTATGCTATATGAAAGCTGAAATTTGCCATGAAGCTACAAGAAGAAAAGACAACGCTTGCATGTACATGAAAAGGGCCAATGAAATGAGGTAATGGTGATCTAGATCAGAAAGGACGAAAAGAATATCAACAAGTCTGATGATTCGATCCGTGAGTCAGCGCCGCTGCGGATGCCGTGAGGTTTACTTGTGATTGGTGAGCAGACTTGAGAGGCGGCAGCATGTACGGCATAATGAACTGGCCACTGGGCGTCTTGCGCAGGGGCCTCGAGTTTGCGATGGCCTCCCAGCGGTCCAGAAAGGCGTCCTCCATGCCGTCGGCGCGGGGATCTCTGTCGCGGTACAAGACGCGACGGCCTGCCTTTCCCGCAGCTTCGCCGGGGCCGCCTCCTCCGTCCTCGCCGTCCTGGGTGACGAGGCGGCCGGTGGCGGGATCGTAAACGGGCTCCTTGAGCAGGTCGAAGAACTCGGGCCAGTGGAACCAGGGGCTGGAGAGCAGGACGTCGCGCCAGACGCCGTCGGCGTGGGCGACGGCGGCGTCGTCCCAGCGGGGGGTCATGTGGAGGCAGTCGCGGTACCAGTCGAGCATGCCGAGCATGTCGGCGCGCCACCAGCCGCCGAGCAGGGTGCCGCCGGGGAGGAGCTCCTGGCGGGCCTCGACCCAGCGGGCGAGGGCGGGCCAGAAGTGCGTCTGCAGCAGCAGGAGCTTCTGATCGCGCGGGACGGAGAGGCGGTGGCGGTGTATGGAGGAGGATGAGACGGGGAGGGAGAAGATGCGGTCGGTCTGGGCGGCGTAGGCCCAGTCGAGGTCGCGGTGGACGGTGTCGCCGTCCATGGGGGACTTGTGGGTGGGATATGGGATCTGGTAGTGTTTGGAGAACATGGCGTTGCGTGTCCGGGAGGGGGGTGATGGTTTGGTGCGAAAGGGTCCGTCGTCTTCAGGTCCGATCAGTGTATATGATGAGAGTTGAAACGGTCGTCTCGGTTTCGGTAGGTCTTGGAGGAGGAATTGCGGAAACGTTGACCAGTGGCTCGAGGATCCATATGTACTTGCTCTGAGCATTCACCCGTTTGAAAACAGGATTTAAAGGTTTGCCTTGGGAAAGGTCCCATATAAGTTGAAGGTTGCGGTCAATGCTGTATCATGTATAAAAAGTATGTGCGTCGTGTAGCCAGCCGTGAAAGGTGGATAGGGCAATGTCTTCACAAAGGTCGTGCCACAAGGTCGATGCAAGATTCCATCAGTGTGTGTGTGTGTGTGTGTGAGGTGACAAAGTCGGTGAGGGACTTTGTGCTCACGAATTAAAATGTGAGTGTCTCGGGACGCGGAGATGATATATGGCGGGTGACAGATGTTTTGGGTGACGTGAGGGTATATATATACACATGTGTGTACTCGATAGGAGTCTAGGTTGGATTGGGCAAGCAAATTGGTTGGGCGGCAAAGCGAGGTCCCGAACAAGTATGGATGGAAATCAAGATTTAGGCACGCACATGGCCTCTTTCGGGGAAACCATGAGAAGCTGGCGTATCGGACGCTAATAAGGATGGAGGGAAAGAAGAGGAGGGATTTCATCATTTCCGCGTCTCGACGAGGTATATAAGCTACTCCGGACGCGGGTCGCGGGCTAATAAAGCTTGAGTATCGAGAAGTGGCCTCGGCGCGGCACCAACTGAGACTTGTCGTTTCGAGCCGTTTATTTTATTTTATTTTATTTTATTTTATTTGGCTGAAATAGTGTATGCCTAGCTTTGAATGTACAGGCTGCAGTGCAATATACGACAACCAAAAAAAAAAGCAAGAGGAAAGTGAGGCAAGCAGGGGCAGTGACACCATCCGCCGCTCTTCCCCCCCCCTCTTCCAGCCGGTTGCTCTCCTTCCCTCTTCTCAGCCCGTCAAGGCAAAAAGAAAAAAAAAACGCCACCGTGCAAGCGGAGAGGGCCTTGCTTAGCCTTTCTGCATAGACTATTTGCGGCTTGCGGCCCCGTGAGGAAACGGGCGTGCCGCCGAGGCCAACGGGGCTGTAGCGATGCGAATCGTTTTTACGGTGAGGAGGCAGGCGGGCGCGCGCGCGGGTATGGATGGGTGTGTGTTGTGTTTGTGTGCGAGATGCGAAGCAAGGAAAAGAAAAAAAGCAAAGAAAAGTAAATACGGTCGGGACGCGCGCGGGAGGGCAGGCCTTTTTTTTTTTTTCTTTTTTTTTTATCTTGAGTTTTCTTATTTCATTCGTACTTCACTGTAGATACGGCGTGTCGCTCCGTTTTGGAATTAAATTGTTAAAGGAATTACAGTCGCTCTGGACATGTTGCGGGCAATCACGTAGGGCTCGGGCTTTTTGGTGAGAATGGTGTTGGTCGGCGCGCTCGCTGGCACGCGGATGGAGGGATAGGCAGGGGCCAGGTCAGGGCCGACTTGCATTTTTCTTTCGATACAAACGTCATCTCGGCATTGCCGACGTCGCAAGAAGCGGCATCGAACGACGCTGCAAGCCGGGGGGGGGGGGAAGGGGGCAAAGCGACGAAACGAGTGCTGCCCGATGAATCCAATGGGCGGCGGATAGTTAGAGTACTTCGCAGGATATGCAGCAGAGTTATGACTTTGCCGGACGCGGCGCACGCCTGACATGCACATATGTTTTGGCTAATTTTATGGTAATTTAATTTACCTTGTCAGCCGGGTTCAACAGTAGCCGCATAGGTGGCGTTGCCGGGAGCCGTCTTGCTCTGGGCCGCTGCCAAAGTCTTATTCGTTATAGACGCGTCTTTCTTTTCCCAGACAAAGTGATACTCGACTTCATATTGACAAGATGATCGAGGTGCGCCGCCGACATGCTCATCGCAATGGCTGCCTAACGATATAAACATAGACAGCCAACGCTCCCTGCGCCTGACGATCCCCATCTTACCAGAGAAAACGGCGACTGTGTAGGAAAACCACCATGGACTTTCTTTTTTTTTTTCATTTCTTTTCATTAATTCCTTTATTTCGATCTTGTTTCCTTCCCGCTCTCGGCAATCACGTCAGTTGCCCTGTCTCACGCACACACGCCGTCTTTTGATTTGCCGCGAGTTGCGGTGGGTGTGCGCCAGGTTCCACGGCTGGTGTCGGCTCAGCGGTCGGTACGAAAGGGGGGGGGGGGGGAGGGGACTGGTCATGTTTCT